>PVHP010023290.1:6885-27650 GCA_004024765.1 Zapus hudsonius
CTGTTCCCCTGCTCTCTGCTAGCCTACCCTGGGACAGGAAGATGAAGCACCCCGTGAGCCACATCCTGCCCGCTGCAGGCTTCCTGAGTCACCTCGGTGTTCCAACCCTCTTCAGTCCACTAGCACTAGTCCCTCAAGCCTGGGCTGAACTTGGCTCATCTCTTGACCAATGAATGAGTAGAAGAGAGAGGAAGCTAGCAATGGCCTTCCTCTTCTGGCCACAGGCAGGAGTTAGCACGGGAGACTTTGGTGGGGTTCTCTCTCTCTGTCGTCCTCATTCCTAACTTCTGCCTTTGATGAGATCAGCTAACATATTTTGAGTGTTGAGTCTGTCAGATAATGAGCTGGGCACTCAGTACAGATTGCCTTAGTCCTGTTCGTCTGATGAGAAAAGACTGGGGGCAGGGGAGGGCTGGAGAAATGGCTCAGCAGTTAAGATACTTGCTATAGAGCCTAACAACCTGAGTTTGATTCCGCAGTACCCACAGAAAACCAGATGCACAAGGTGGTACATACATCTGGAGTTTGTTTGCAGTGGCTTGAAGCCCTGTCTGTTTTTCTGTCTCTCTGCTTGCAAATAAATAAAGTGTTTAAAAAGCTGAGTGTGGTGTGGGTGGTGGTGCACACCTTTAATCCCAGTATTCACTCAGGAGGCAGAGATAGGAGGATCACCATGAGTTCAAGGCCACCCTGAAACTAAATAGTGAATTCCAGGTCAGCCTGGGCTAGAGTGAGACCCTACCTTGAAAATCCAAAATAGGAAGGAAGGAAGGAAGGAAGGAAGGAAGGAAGGAAGGAAGAAAGGAAGGAAAGAAAAGAAAAGACAAGACAAGACTCAGGGGATGAAGACAAACCTAGACCCCAGCCAGTAGGTGGGAGATGGGAGAGGGTGTAGGACTTTCCCAGCCTGACTTGGAATAATATTTCCTGACTTGCTGCCCACCCTCCTTCCTCACAGGCAGGTCACCAAGGCCGAGGGTGCAGCTCTGGCCGGAAGGTTTGGGTGTCTGTTTTTTGAGGTCTCCGCCTGCCTGGACTTTGAGCATGTGCAGCACGTCTTCCACGAGGCAGTGCGGGAGGCACGGCGGGAGCTGGAGAAGAGCCCCCTGGCCAGGCCCCTCTTCATCTCCGAAGACAGAGCCCTGTCCCACCAGGGTCCACTCACCGCCCGGCATGGACTGGCCAGCTGCACCTTCAACACTCTCTCTACCGTCAGCCTGAAGGAGATGCCCACTGTGGCCCAGGCCAAGCTGGTCACCGTGAAGTCATCTCGTGCCCAGAGCAAACGCAAGGCCCCTACCCTGACCTTACTGAAGGGCTTCAAGATCTTTTGAGGATCTCGGCAGGAACCCCAGACTCAGGTCAGGACTGCCAAACAGAGGAGGCCTGCTCTCCACCCGCCTTTCCCTTGCTGATGGACCCAAGCCCCTGTCCTTTGGTGGACAGCTGCCTCCACCTCCAGCATCAAGCAGTGTCCCTATACTTTGTTCTTTATGTGAGCCAGGGGGACAGGCAGGGATGCTGTCCTATTCCCTCCAGACTTGGGCTCCATGGTAACCACTGCATCCATGACCTTGGAGGGAAATCGTCACTGTGACATCGAGAGAACTGAGGTCAGCCATAACCAGGGAGAGACTGCAGGGCCCATCCCTACCATAACCCTCGCCTGCTCCAGCTGCTGCCTGGCCAGCTGTGGCTGCTTTTGGCAGCTTTGGATAGACAGCTCGGAGAAACCCTTGCCCATGTGAAGACTGAGAACAGCCTCTATGTGGGAAGTTGGCCCGGGGTCCTAGCGTCACCTGGTGGAAGGAAATGGCATCTCAGCTTTTAGAGACCAGAGCCTAGTTTCTCTCAAGAGAAGCCCCAGGTGACAAACCTTGTAAGTTTGCCTATGGAAAATCTAATTGAGATAAACTTACACGAAAGCCTGGAGAAGACATAGACGTCTAGCTGAGGGTATTCCCAGCACTCGCCTCTCAATGAAGGGAACGGAGAGGGCTGGGGATTGCCCACTGAAGGGAACCTGCGGTATTTGTTTTCCCACCAGCATTCAAGAGCCTCTTGTGCCCACTTTAAAGACCCTCAGGACCACCCTTCTCGAGTTTCATGCCAAAGGCTGCGTAACAAAGTCATTCTCTCCAGTGACAGTCGTCAGGGAGCCTAAAGCTAGCAAGCTGGCAAGATTAGATACCATCTGGTAGGCACGACTGGCTTGCTTGTCACGGGCAGGGAAAACACAGTGTGTCTATTCATAGTCTGGTTTAAGCAGGGAATCTTAGCAATGGGGCTGAGTGCTTAAAGCTCACTTTTTTGTTGCTGTTATTGTTGTTGTTTGAGGTAGGGCCTCACTGTAGCCCAGGCTGACCTGGAATTCACTCTGTAATAGTCTCAGGCTGGCCTTGAACTCACAGCGATCCTCCTACCTCTACCTCCCAAGTGCTGGGATTAAAGGCGTGCGCCACCACGCCCGGCTGAAAGCCCACTTTCGCATGATAGAACTCCAAAGCATTTCGAGTTTATAAGACATATTTTTTGCATAAATTATTTGTGAGTGTTCCCTCCACAGCTTATGCTCCAACACCACTGCTCGGACATGAGATCAGGATCCTTCTTGCCTTGGGGTCCCTCTGTTAGTAAGAGAAGCTCTCAGAGGCCGGGGCTGCAGAGGTTTTCTTAATGTACCACACACGCTCCGTAGAGGAGTGGGCTCAGGAAGAGGGCACTGAAGAGCCGGAGGGGCACCCTAACCTGGGAAGCCTGTTCTTCTCCTCCCAGCCAGCAAGCTTAAGCGTGTGCACTGAGGGATCTCTAAGCCAGTGTCTGGCCCCACGGAAGACATGGAGGGGCTGAGATCCATAGGAGGGACTGCTCCTCCCCTGGGGCCGGGCCCACAGGCCTGCTGAGGATTGTGCACTTTTGCTCCAAGCTATTTTGCGTGTGGACCATCACCCTTGGGACCAACTATGCTATTCCAACTGCCCACTTTGAGAAGCATTCTAATAAAAAAAAAGACTTTTTTTTAATAACATACTTTTCATTTTTTAAAATAATGATTTCATTTGATTGTAGTTCATTCTCTACTAAAAAAATGGACTTCATGGAGAGAGTGCTTAATCTGAGGGGTTTGAGGTTCAAGGTGAGCTCGGACTGTGATCACATGACTAGCTTTGGGTGGCCTGGACTTTGAATGCTCCCTAACTCTCAGTTTCCTGTAGGTCTCGAAGGCAGACTGATGGTGTATCTTTCTCATCCAAATCCGTCCTCACTGGAGCCGAGACCGGCTTTTCTGTGATCAGTGTTTCTTTAAGGGCGCTCAGACTGCTGTTTCCTTTGGTTTCAGCATCACCCACATAGAGGACTTCTGGTTTTTCTTTCTCTTGTGGCTTCTTCTTTCGATTTCTGGGAGGAGAAGAAATGGTTGATGAGGGATACTGATAGTTAGCTGGGCCGGGATTGGATTGGGGAGCTGGCAGTTAGTAACGTGCTCGCCTTTCAAGCTCGAGGACCTGAGACTGATCTTCAGAACCCATGTCAAAAGCCAGGCATGGCTGGAGAAATGGCTCAGTGGTTAAGGCACTTGCCTCCAGTGCCTAAGGCCCCGGGTTCAATTCCCCAGGACCCACATAAGCCAGACCCACAAGGTGGTGGCCCTGATGCGCTCTCTCTCTCTCTCTCTCTCTCTCTCTCTCTCTCTCTCTCTGTATCTCCCTGCTTGAAAATGAATAAATAAAATATTTTAAAAAAACTAGACATGGTGGCATGTGCTCGCAAACCTAGAGCTGGGGAGGTGGAGACAGCTCCATCCCTGTGATTTCTGGCCAGCCAGTCTAGTCTACCTGGTGAAGGCCAGGCCAATGAAAGACTCTGTCTCAAAAGAAGTGGACAGAGCCTGAAGAACACTCAACGTTGTCCTCTGGCCTCCATATGCACCTGCACATGCATATGCACACACATATATTTTTATTGTATTTAAATTTATTTATTTGGGAGAAAGGCAGATAGAGAAAGAGAGTGGGTGCACCAGGGCCTCCAGCCACCGCAAATGAACTGCAGACTCACACTGGGGAATAGAACTCGGGTCATCAGGTTTTGCAGGCAAGTGCTTTAATTGCCATCTCTCCAGCCCTTAATTTGTATTTTTAAAAATTATTTATTTGCAAGCAGAGAGAGAAGAGAGACAGAGAGAATGGGCGCACCAGGACCTCCAGCTGCTGCAAACAAACTCCAGATGCATGCGCCACTTTGTGCATCTGGCTTTACGTGGGTACTGGGGAATCAGACCTGGGTCCTTAGGCTTTGCAGGGAAGCATCCTAATGCTAAGCCATCTCTCCAGCCCTAGTATATTTAAAAGGACTGGTTCTTCCAGCAATCAGAGTTAAAGGGGAAGAGCCTGTGAGCAGCTGGGGGAAGAAGTCAACTCATCGGCAGAAAAACAGCTTTATTTGCTTATGCCTCACCCACCTGAATCTCATTGGCCACCTATGAGTTCAGCTTTAGTTGCCTCCCTGGGTGAGGCACCTTATAGGTGAAGAAATGTCCTAAGAGACCAAGAAGCTCAGACCAGAATTGTTACTCCCCATTTTGAATTCTGTGACTTTTTTTTTAGTTTTTTTTTTTTTTGAGACAGGGTCTTACGTAGCCCAGGCTGGCCTTGAACTTGAATATATGACCACGTCTAGCCTTGAACTCTTCATTCTCCTGTCTCCCCACCCCAAATGCTAAGATTACAAGCAGGTGCCAGCACACCTGGCTTTCCTGTGATGTCTCACCAGACCTCATTATTGCCCCAGAGCTATCATCTTACGTAGTAAAGATCTTTGACCCCCTATACCCTGTCCTTTAAGCCACAGTAGAAAATTCCTAGTTAACCTTCATTCTCCCGTCCTCTCTCCTCCAAAGACGCCTACATGTACTGCTGGTCATACACGGAAGAACCAACCTGACATCCACCATTCCCCAGCCCAGCCACCTTGACTGGCTTCCACTGCCCATCTCTTCAACCTGACATCCTTCCAGAAATGCCCACAAATCTCTTTCTCTCAGCAGGTTGACTCAAGGAACCCTTGGACTTCCTGGCCACAGGAAAGGAAATGAGTGCCTGAGAATGGGTCACAGGGGAGCAGCCCTTGTCTCAGCTGACCTTGCTGAGGGAATCTAATTTTTTTTTTTTGAAGTAGGGTCTCCCTCTAACCCAGGCTGATCTGGAATTCACTATGTATCCTCAGGGTGGCCTCAAACTCATGGCAATCCTCCTACCTCTGCCTCCCGAGTGCTGGGATTAAAGGTGTGCGTCACCATGCCTGATGAGGGATTTCTAACAGGGTGAGTAGGGGCCAGGCCACCTTCTTACGGGTGACATCCCTCTGGATCATTTTGGCTTACTGTCCAAGGCCATGATGTGTTTATCAGGAATAGTTGAGAGGTTGTTTTGCTGTTGCTATTTGGTGGTGGTGGTGGTGGTGGTGGTGGTGGTGTGTGTGTGTGTGTGTGTTAAAACAGCATTAGGTTCACAAAGGTTCTTGAAGGCTGCATTTTGCTGTACCAAAGGGTGGACAGCCAAGATCCCTCAGGGACTTCTTCCCAGATTGCCCTCTGGGAAGGAAGTCCCCCACCCCCACTACCCCAGACCAGCTCCTCACCTGTTGGCCTGGATGCTCCTTACCAGGAGGAACATGCTTATGACGACTACTACGGCAGCCAGGACAAGCATAGAATAATTCCAAGGAGCCGCTGAGAAGAGACACGCGGATCATTGAGGGGAGGTCAGGCACCCCTTGGGCCCACCAGCAGTTGGGCTTGGGCTCAGGCCCAGCTCACTGCATCATCTGACCCCTACTATGGAGACTCTCTCCAAGCCTCCCTTGACCCGGGGGACCTCCCCATTGAACAGTGGGTATATGCTCAGGAGAAGCCCCTAGGGACAGCAGTAGGGGGGACGGTACACTTCCTAGTCTTCAAGTTTACTGCCTTGAAGAGAAATGACAAGGAAAAGAGGAAGGAAGAGCAGGACTGAGGGGAGGGAGGAGAAATACACTGTATTCACCACCTTCCCTCGGCTAGCTTGTGGAGTGGCTAGTGGGGATGTGGAGTCGAGATTTGCCAGGCTCGGGGCTTTTGCTATCCCCTCTGCCTGGAATGTTTTCCAAAGTAATCTACATGGATAATTCCTTCCCTTCCCTTCCTAAAAGTCCTCCCACCCCACCCCCCACTTCAAGTCTTTATTAAAATGTTATCTTTGGGCAGCAGAGATTGCTCATGGTTAAAAGCACTTGCCTGCAAAGCCTGATGGCTTGGGTTCAGTTCCCCAGCACCCACGTAAAGCCAGGTGCACAAAGTGGTACATGGAACTGGGGTTTGTTTGCAAGAGGTCCTGGTGACCACCACCCATTCTCTCTCTCTTTCTTTTTCTCTTTATCTCTCTTTCTCTCTCTCTGCTTGCAAATAAAAAAGTTATCTTAGTGAAACATTCTTTGGTCACATTTTCTCTCTGTGTGTCTCTCTGTATCTCTCTCTTTCTTTCTCTACTAGGGGTTGAATTTAGGGCCTTGTGTGTGCTAGGCAAGCACTCCACTAGTGAGCTATAGTCTAAGCCATCTTTTTTTTTCTTGATACAGGGTCTCACATAGCCCAGGCTATCCTTAAACTGCCCAGGCTATCCTTAAACTTGCTATGTAGACGACAATGACCTTGAACTTCTTTTTTTTTTTTTTTCGAGGTAGGGTCTCGCTCTAGCCCAGGCTGACCTGGAATTCACTCTGTAGTCTCAGGGTGGCCTTGAACTCATGGTGATCCTCCTACCTCTGCCTCCCAAGTGCTGGGATCAAAGGCATGCTCCACCACACCCGGTTGAGATTCCTTTTTTTTTTTTTTTTTTTTGGTGACCTGATGTCCTGTAATCCAGAGTGCTGGGTACAGCTGTGTACCATCATGTCTGGTTTGGGAGTGATGGGGTTGGAGCCCAAGGCTACATGCATGATAGGCTAGCACTCTGCCAACTGAACTCCATCCCCAGCCCCCAGTCATGTTTATCTTTTTAAAATATTTAATATTTTATTTATTCATTTTCAAGCAGAGAGAGAGAGAGAGAGAGAGAGAGAGAGAGAGAGAGCACCAGGGCCACCACCTTGTGGGTCTGGCTTATGTGGGTCCTGGGAAATTGAACTGGGGGCCTCAGGCACTGGAGCCAAGTGCCTTAACCACTGAGCCATCTCTCCAGCCATGTTTATTTTAAGACAGGGTCTCACTAAATCCCTCAGTCTGGCCTTCAGCTCATTCTGTAGTATTTACTGGTGATTGACTGATGGCTGTCAGCTGGGGCGTGATGGCGCATGCCTTTAATCCCAGCACTCGGGAGGCAGAGGTAGGAGGATCACCATGAGTTCAAGTCCACCCTGAGACTACATAGTGAATTCCAGGTCAGCCTGGACTAGAGTGAGACCCTACCTCAAAAAAAAAAAAATGAGTGCTATCATTAAGAAAAGGAGGTTGGCTTCAGCCCAGCCCCAGCCCCTCTGGGTGGTGACATTTATAGCCTCTGGCCCTCTTGGTGGTAGGAGAGGCAATGCCAGAGGGTTTCAGCCAAACTGCCCCATCCCGGCAGGCTCCCGCCCTGCTCTAGCAGATCCCCACTTACCATCCTCTACACGGAAAAACCAGATCATTTCTTCCAGCAGCTCCTGGTTCACCCCAGTGTCAGATGGGGCCGCAGTAGCCCCTTCTCTGTGCTCCATGCTCCTGCTTCTGGTTGGGGTCCTTCTGCCAATAAGTCCCTAGGCTCCTTGGTTCCCGCTGCCCTCTTGGCCTCCCAGGTTCTGGTCCCCAAGCAAACAGGCCTAGAAAACGCTTAGAAATAAAGCAGAGAGTATGATGGAACACACCACTCATAGCCAACCTTCCTGACTTGTCCAGACCCAGCTTTTTTCTGGCTCACGGTTTTAGAGCTCAAAGAGCCTGAACCAAAGACAGTCATGGTAGTGAACACCTATAATCCCAGCATCCAGGAGGCGGAGACAGGAGGATCTCATGTGTGAGGCCAAAGTGGGCTATTTAGAGAATCCCAGGCATCTGGAGATGTAGCTTAGTTGATAGAGTGCTTGTCTAAGAGTCCCAGGCCAGCCTAAGCTGCATAGCAAAACCCTGTCACCAAAAATAAATAGGTAGGTAGGTTGGTAGGTAGATAGATGATAGATAGGTTATAGATAGATACATAGGTGATAGATAGATGATGGATAGATCGAGGGATAGAGATAGGTAGATGGAGATAGATGATAGATGGAGGTAGATGATAGATAAATGTTAGATAGATAGATAGATAGATAGATAGATAGATAGATAGATAGATAGATATAGATAGATAGATAGATAGATGGATGGATAGATGGATGATATATATATAGATGATAGATAGACAAGACAGACAAATAGACAGAAAGACACATAGATGGATGGATGATATCTATAGATGATAGATTAGATACATAGATACATAGATACATAGATGGATGGTATATATAGATGATAGGATCATGAGGGACCTGAAGAGGACAGGGTCACAGTTGGGATTGACTGGAATTTATTTAGGCTCATAATGTGTGTATGGGGAGGAGTGACTGACCTGGGGGTGATGAGGACTAAGTCACCGGGGCTCCTGACAGAGGCATCCCTACTCCCCATTCCCACCTCAACAACCCATCCACTTCCCATGGGCCACCCCAGTGCTTTTCCTTAGCAACCTGCTGTGTCTGTGCATTAACCAATCATAGGCTGTTGTCACTCCCTTGTGACAAAACCTGACCTATCGTAGTGCCCCTCCTGGATTGGCACACCTGCACCCAGAGCTTCTAGAATGACATTATGTTATCAATCTTTAAAAAAATTAGTGCTGAGCCGGGCGTGGTGGCACACGCCTTTAATCCCAGCACTCCGGGAGGCAGAGGTAGGAGGATTGCCGTGAGTTCAAGGCCACCCTGAGACTACATAGTGAATTCCAGGTCAGCCTGGGCTAGAGCGAGACCCTACCTTGAAAAAAAACAAAACAAAACAAAAAAATTAGTGCTGAAGCCTCACTGCCTGGGTTCGATTCCCCATACCTGCGTGAAGCCAGAATCACAAAGTGGTGCATGCATCTGGAAGGCCCCAGCACACCCACACTCACTTCACTCTCTCCCTCTGTCTCAAATAAATAAAAATATTTTTTAAAAATTGGTACTGGAGGGCTGGTGAGATGGCTCAGCGGTTAAGGCACTTGCCTCCAGTGCCTAAGGCCCTAGGTTCAATTCCCCAGTACCCACATAAGCCAGACCCACAAGGTGGTGGCCCTGGTGCACTCTCTCTCTCTCTCTCTCTCTCTCTCTCTCTCTCTCTCTCTCTCTCTCTCTCTCTCTTTCTCTCTCTCTCTCTGCTTGAAAATGAATAAATAAATATTTTTAAAAATTGGTACTGGAGAGATGATTTAGCAGTTAAGGTGCTTGCCTACAAAGCCTAATGACCCAGGTGACCAGGGTTTGATTCCCCGATACCCACATAAAGCCAGATGCACAAAGCAGCACATGCATCTGGACTTTGTTTGCAGCCACCAAGAGGTACTGGCCGCCATTCATTCTCATTCTCTCTCTCTGCAAATTATATGTACATATATATTTTTTGGGGGGGGTTCGAGGTAGGATCTTGCTCTAGGCCAGGCTCACCTGGAATCTAGAATTCACTATGTAGTCTCAGGGTGGCCTCAAATTCATGGCAATCCTCCTACTTCGGCCTCTGGAATGCTGGGACTAAAGGCATGCGCCACCACACCCAACAAAAAACTATTTTAAAAAATTATTCAGAGAATACTAGGTTCTGTAATCACACCCATGTAGGTAAGACCTTACACCTTTTTTTAGTTAGGGTCTCACTGTAGCCCAAGCTGAGCTGGAACTCACTCTGTAGCTCAGACTGGCCTCAACGTCACAGCAATCCTCCTACCTCAGCCTCCAGAGTGCTGGGATTAAAGGCATGTGCCACTATGCCTGGCTAAAACCTTACACATTTAATGTGTTATCCTTGTACAAATTAAATCTAATGTTTCTAGACTAATACTAATACTAATGCATGCCTTTACTCCCAGCATTCAGGAGGCCGAGGTGAGGATCGCCATGAGTTTGAGGCCAGCCTAGGCTACAGAGTGAGTTCCAGGTCAGCCTGGGCTAGAGTGAGATCCTGCCTCAAAAAGCCAAAACAGCTCTTAATTTATGTTCAGTGACAACTCAGCACTGTAAATGAGGATACTTTTTTCCAAAGTTGACAGCATAACTAGCTTCCAATAATTCAAATAATATGCATATGTATGGTTTTATATTTATATAAAAGACCAAAATGGCAGTTTGCTCTACATCAATAGCAGCAACAGCTTTTCCCAGTTATGCAGTTACCTGAACACAGTTCTAGAGACGTCTGCACACTCCATTTTATTTATTTATTTATTTATTTATTTATTTATTTATTTATTTAGTTTTTTTTGAGGTAGGGTCTCCCTCTAACCCAGGCTGACCTGGAATTCACTGTGTAGTCTCAGAGTGGCCTTGAACTCACGGCGATCCTCCTACCTCTGCCTCCCGAGTGCTGGGATTAAAGGCGTGCATCACCACACCCAGCTTCATTTTTTTACTGTTACATATTCTTTTTTTAAAATTTATTCATTTTCAAGCGGAGAGGGGGAGAGAGAGAGAGAGAGAGAGAGAGAGAGAGAGAGAGAGAGCGCACCAGGGCCACCACCTTGAGGGTCTGGCTTATGTGGGTCCTGGGAAATTGAACCCGAGGCCTTAGGCACTGGAGGCAAGTGCCTCAACTGCTGAGCCATCTCTCCAGCACTTCATTTTTAAAAATACATATTTTTATTTACTTATTTGAAAGAGAGAGGGAGAGAATGGGTGCTCCAGGGCCTCCTGCCACTGCAAACAAACTCCAAACTCATGCACCACTTTATGCATCTGGCTTACAAGGGTGCTGGGGAATCGAATCCAGGCCATCAGGCTTTGCAAGAAGCACTTTTATTTGTTGAGTCATTTCTCCGGCTCACACTCCTTTTTTTTTTTTTCTTTTTTGCATTTTTGAGGTAGGGTCTCACTCTAGCCCAGGCTGACCTGGAACTCATAAGGATCCTCCTACCTCTGCCTCCCATGTGCTGAGCTGATTAAAGGCATGCACCACCATCACTTCTCTGCCTTTTGGCTAAGATCAAGTGTAAAGGCATGAACCACCATGCCAGGCCACACTTCATTTTTTTAAAATTTTATGTATTCATTTTTCAAGCAGAGAGATAGATAGAGAGAGAGAGAGAGAGAGAGAGAGAGAGAGAGAGAGAGAGAGATCGATCCAGGACCACGACATTGTGAGTCTGGCTTATGTGGGTCCTGGGGAATTGAACCAGGGGCCTTAGGCACTGGAGGCAAGTGCCCTAACCACTGAGCAATCTCTCCAGCCCCACACTTCATTTTTTAAAAAGTAAAGAGCCATGTGTAGTGGCTCAGGTCTGTCATCCTAGCACGTGGGAGGCTGAGGTAGGAAGATCGCAATGAGTTCAAAGCCAGTCTGGGACTACATAGTGAATCCCAGGAGACCCTACCTCAAAACAAAAAAGAAATTCCAGAAATAGCAAAGTTCTGTCAGTGTTGTGACGCACAGGGATGCATTGCCATTCTCATAATTAAATTAAACTCCATCCTGTGCCTGTATGTCATTTTCTCTACTAATGTCCTCTTCCTGCCACGATTGTATCCAGGACATCACACTTAGTTGTCATGTCCCATGACCCCCTCTGGGAGGTCCTTTGATTTGAAACAGGGCTTACCCATCTGTCATCGACTGACTCCTGTCAGAGACTCTGGGCCACCCATTCCATCCCGGGCAGGCTGAGAACACTCACCCAGCAGGATCCCGGATTCCTGCCGCCTCGGTCTGCTTCCTCTGGGGTTACTGTAGCAGTGATTTGTGATTTCTGTATTTTCCTCTTCCTCCTCCTCCTCACGGGAGCTCAGGGCAGAGCTCTCTCCAAAGGCACAGCCGTAGTCAGGGCGCAGAGCCTACCGAGTTCATGGCAGCGAGAGGCAGGTCTATAGCTCTGCCCTCAGCACACGCCCTGGCCCGGTGCCTTCCCTCCGCCCTGGGGTAATGACCTCTTTAATGAGTGACCTCAGCTAGCAATAGACTCCACCTGACTTTCACAATCTGCAAGCACCGGGAATCTGGTATGTTCCATCAATGTGGAGCGCCCACTGCAGGCCTCTCTTTCTTGCCAATTATCAATCTTTAACCACAGAGCGGGGAGTCACACTTGATAGCTAGTGTGTCCTCGAGGTGAAGGTCATGGTAACATGGGAACTCCTTGAAAGAGCCATAAAGTGGCATTTGGAGGAAGGGGGTTGGAAGGCTGTGTGACCAATGGTCCACAGAGGCAAGCCTCATTCCTTTCTGACCGGGTGTGGGCCCTGCACCAACCCGTGTCATCAGCCCAGCAAGGACTGGGGTTCCCATTCCACAGATGTGGAAATGGAGGCGGAGGGAGGGCAGGTGGTAAGTCCAAGTTCCTCTCTGAATGAAGCAGTAGTCAGCAATGGGAATGACAGTCCAGTGGAGAGGAGAAGAGACCCAGTAGAAACCGGGGCTGCATGGAACACAACTCCCCATGTGTGCGTGTGCATGTGTGTGTGTGCGTGTATGTGCGTCAGAGCACACATGTGGAGGCCAGAGGATAACTTTTGGGTATCACTTCGTGCCTTTCACCTCCTTTGAGGTAGGTTTCTCTCCTTATTCTTGCTGTTCTCTTTTTTTTCAAATATTTTTATTTATTTGCAAGAGAAAGAGAGAGAGAGAGAGAGAGAGAGAGAGAGAGAGAGAGAGAGAGAGAGAGAGAGGCCAGGCATGGTGGTTCCCGCCTTTAATCTCAGCATTTAGGAGGCAGAGGTAGAAGATCACTATAAATTTGAGGCCAGCCTGGAACTATAGAGTGAATTCTGGGTCAGCCTGGGCTAAAGTGAGACTCTGCCTCAAAAAAATGAGAGAGAGAGAGAGAGAGAGAGAGAGAGAGAGAGAGAGAGAGAGAGAGAGAGAGAATGGGTGCTCCAGGGCCTCCAGACTCTGCAAACGAACTCCAGACACATGCGCCACTTTGTGCATCTGGATTTATGTGGGTGCTGGGGAATGGAATTCGGATCCTGCTTTGCAAGCAACTGCCTTAACCGCTAAGCCATCTCTCCAGCCCCAACTTTTGAATGCATTCATTTAATAGCTATTGAGTACCTGCTGTGTGAATGCACAGTGAACAAGATAAGTGAGGACCCTACCATCCTAGAGCTCAAACTCCAGGGAAGCAGGAGACAAAAAACAATCAGCAGGATGGAGAGATGGCTTAGTGGGTAAAGCATTTCCCTGCAAAGCCCAAGGACCCAAGTTTGATTCCCCAGTACCCACATAAAGCCAGTTGGACAAGGTGGCACGAGTCTGGAGATCATTTGCAGTGGCTGGAGGCCTTGGTGTGCCCATTCTCTCTATCTCTTTCTGCTTGAAAATAAATAACACTTTAAATATTTTATTTATTCATTTTCAAGCAGAGAGAGAGAGACAGAGAGAGAGAGACAGAGAGAGCACCAGGGCCACCACCTTGTGGGTCTGACTTATGTGGGACCTGGGGAATTGAACCTGGAGCCTTAGGCAATGGAGGCAAGTGCCTTAACTGCTGAGCCATCTCTCCAGCCCTAAATAACACTTTAAAAAAGACAAGCAAATCTAGAAATGAGGTAACTTCATTTTGTGATAGCTTCTGTGAACATTTAAACATATTATCAACATATAAAAAAAAAAAGCTAGGGGCCTGGGAGATGACTCAGCTGTTAAAGACACTTGCTTGCAGAGCCTGATGGACTGGGTTTGATTCCCCAGTACCCATCAATAGAAAGCCAGATGCATGGAGGTGTGCATGTATCTGGAGTTCATTTGCAGTGGCAAGAGGCCCTGGCGCACCAATTCATTCTCTCTTTTTTTCTCACAAATAAATAAAAATATTTTAAAAAATAAAAAAGAGATATTCTGGGGGAAATGCAATTATTATATCACTGTGCTAAAAAAAAATGATGAAGCTGGGCATGCCTTTAGTCCCAGCACTCAGGAGGCAGAGGCAGGAGGATCACTGTGAGTTCGGGGTCACTCTGAGACTACATAGTGAATTCCAGGTCAGCTTGGGCTAGAGCGAGACCCTACCTCAAAGGAAAAAATAAAAGCGAGAGACAAAAATGAATGGTGAGTTGACCACGCAAGTTCACAGGGACTGAGGAACAAAGAACATGGTGAGTTAGAGAAACAAGAAAGGAGGCCTGGGGAGATGCACAACAGTTAAAGGCGAATGCTTGCAAAGCCTGCTGGCTGGAGTTCGATTCCCCAGTACCCACATAAAGCCAGCCACAAAGTGGCTCATGGTTCTGACTTTGTTTACAGCAGCAGAAGACATGCCCATTCTTGCTCTCAAATAAATACATAAACATATTTTTGTTTGTTTTTTCACTCTAGCCCAGACTGACCTGAAACTCACTCTGCAGCTCCAGGCTGATCTCGAACTCACAGACACCCTCCTACCTCTGTTGGAATTAAAAGTGTGTGCCAGGCTGGAGAGATGGCTCAGCGGTTAAGGCACTTGCTTCCAGTGCCTAAGGCCCCGGGTTCAATTCCCCAGGATGCACATAAGCCAGACCAACAAGGTGGTGGCCCTGGTGCTTTCTCTTTCTCTCTCTCTCTCTCTCTCTCTCTCTCTCTCTCTCTCTCTCTCTCTCTGCTTGAAAATGAATAAATAAAATATTAAAAAAAGAAAAGCCAAAAAAAAAGAAATTGGGTTAAAAAACAAACAAAAAAAAGTGTGTGCCATTATGCCCATTAAATATATTGTTTTATTTTAATTTTTAAAGTCAAAATTTTTATGTTATTAATTTATTTATAAGCAGAGGGAAAGAGAGAGAGAGAGAGAGATCGCATGCTAAGGCTTCGTAGCCACTGCAAACAAACTCCAGATACATGTGCCACTTCGTACATCTAGCTTATGTGGGTACTGGGGAATCAAACCCAGGTGTTTAGGCTTTGCAGGCGAGTGCCTTAACCACTGAGCCATCTCTCCAGACCCTAAAAGTATTTTCTTAAGGTGCCCAGTGACAAGGAAAAGTAGTGAGAAATCTCACACAGCCTTGTAAGCCACCAGATGGCTTCAGTCAGGGATGCGACATGATCTGATTGACATTCGTCCAAGACGCTGAGTGGACGCTGGGTTGTAGGGGAGCAAGTGATTCCAGAGGGACCACAGAGAGGAAGCTGTGGTCTCCTTACATAATGGCCGGGACCAGGCTGGTGGCGGTAGAGATGGTGACAAGTTTGGAAGATTCGGGATGTATTTTGTAAAGGAAGGTATCTGATAAATTTCCCCGAGAGAGAAAAACTCAGGCTGGAGCGATGGCTTAATGGTTAAGCCTTTGCTTGCAAAGCAGAAGGACCTGAGTTCAAGTTCCCCAGGACCCACGCAAAGCCAGATGCACAAGGTGGTGGATGTGGAGTTTGTTTTCATGGCTGGAGGCCCTGGTGTGCCCATTCTCTCTCTGTCTGCCTCTCTCTAACTCTCTCTCAAGTAAATAAATAAATTAAACACTTTTTAAAAAGAGAGAGAAACTGAACGCTTGCAAACATAGAAGGAATTTATTGGCTCAAAGAACCAGGAAGGGCGGGGTGGGGCTGACCTGAGGGATGTTTGGAGTCAAGGCTCAAAGATCCGGGCCTTTCCTCCGGCCTTTCCTCCGGCCTCCCTCCCGCTTCCCTCGTGCTCATTGACTGCGGGTGTCCGCCATCAGGAGCCCAGGCCGGGCTGCAGGAGAGTCAGGCCCGCACACCCAGAGGGGAAGGAGCTAGTTTCCTCAGCTCTGCTGGAACTTTCCTCAGCAGACTCTCACTGTCCCGGCTGGTGTCCTGCACCCTGTCTTGGGCCAAGAGTCAAAGGAGGCTGAGCGATTAGGTTGTGCCGATGGTCAGCTCCAGTGTCACCCCAAGAGAGTGAGGCTGAGACCACTGGGCCACACCCCTCCCTCTGCCTGGGAAGGGCGCTGGTGGGCGTGTCCCTTGAAGCAGGGGCGGCCACACCCCGTATCTTCCTCGCTCTCTTCTGCAGGTTTTCTTTTCCTTCCTCCTCTGCCCTAGTTCTCAGTGCTGTGTCCCATCCAAGACGCTCTGTGCCGGGCAGTCCAGTGGGAAACAGATGTGTCTTTTTCAAAACGTGATTCATATGAAGCAGAGAGAGATGGCGAGAAGAGAAACAAAGAGAATGGGCACCCCAGGTGCACGGACCCCTGGCTTTACCTGGTACTGGGGAATCGAGCCTGGGTCATTAGGCTTTGCAGGCAAGCAAGCGCCTTGACCTCTGAGCCATCTCTCTCCAGCCCCTGAATCATATATATATTGTTTGTTTGTTTGAGGCAAGGCTTCACTCTCGCCCTGACTGATTTACAACTCACTCTAGACCGGCAGGCCTTGAACTCATGGTGTTCCTCCTACCTCACTCTCCTGAGTGCTGGAACTACAGGTGTGCACCACCACACGAGGCTGGTTTTTGTTTTGTTTTACTTTGAGACAAACTCACTATGTAATGGAGACTGTCCTTGGCCTTGAATTCCTGAACTTTCTGCCTTTACCTCTGAAATATTGGAATGACAGGTGTGAGCCACCATGCCTGGCTTGGTTTTTTTTTTTTTTTTTTTTTTTTTGGTTTTTCGAGGTAGGGTCTCACTCTAGCACAGGCTGACCTGGAATTCACTCTGTAGTCTCAGGGTGGCCTTGAACTCATGGTGATCCTCCCACCCCTGCCTCCTGAGAGCTGGGACTGTGTGCCACCAGGACTGTGTAACAGATGTATTTTTTGCTGGAAACAATTCAGATATACTAGCAAAACATGGGAAGTTTGGTGCAAAATAATGCAACTAAGTATGTACTTTCTCCAAGCGGAGACATGCTAAGCTCATGACCTTCCTCCCTCTGGTTTTATCTACCAGCACTGGAGACTCCCTGTCATTGACCCCTCGGGGGTTCTGCTCCTCCATGAAGCTGGTTACAGTGTAACCAGAGTTCTTCAGCTCCCTACAAATTATAGTCCCCAAGGGGAAGAAAATCAAAGTCTAATAACCTTCCCTTTAGTTCTGTGATATCCTTGCAGCTAATCATTCCCAAACACAAAATCCTGACTAGTTTAACTTTAAGATGAACCGTCCGACACCCTGATCCTGAAATGTCAGATGGCTTTCAGTAAAGCATCGTATGCTACACTAGCTGCATTCTTTTTAGGAATTTTTATTTATTTGTGGGAGGGGCACCAGCAGGGTCTCTTGCTGCTACAAAGGACACCAGGCCCCCGTGTCACTCTGCTTCTGATTTTGTGTGGTCGCTGGGGCGTTGAATGGGCCGGCTTTGCGACAAGTGCCTTTAACCACTGAGCCATCTCCCCAGCCTCGGCATTTAAAAATTCTTTTATTTTTGTGTGTATGTAGTATGTGTTCTATGTGTCATGTGTGTGTGGTGTATGCACGTGCGTGTGTAGATGTGGTGTCTCATGTGAGCATGAGCGGAGCCCAGAGGAGAGCGTCAGGTGACCTCCTCTTCATGGTGTATTTGTGTCTCCCTTAAACAGAGTCACTGATTGCAGAGCTTGCCATTTTGAAAAGCCCCAGGACTTGCCAGTCTTAACTCCTGCAAAGCTGGGATTAACACTCGCATGTTTATGCCCAACTATTATATATGTGTATATATACATATATATATATATTGTTTTTGTTTTTTTTTTTTTTCGAGGTAGGGTCTCCCTCTAGCCCAGGCTGACCTGGAATTCACTCTGTAGTCTCAGGGTGGCCTTGAACTCACGGCAATGCTCCTACCTCGGCTGGGAATAAATGTGTGCACCACCATGCCTGGCTATTTTAACAAATATTAATTTGCAAGCAGAGAGAGAGAAAGAGAGAGAGAGTAAAGAGAGAGAATGGGCACACCACAGCTCCAGCCGCTGCAAACAAACCCAGGTTCATGTGGACGCCACTTTGTGCATCTGCTTTACACGGGTGCTAGGGAATCGAACTCAGGTTGTTTGGCTTTGCAGGCAAGTGCCTTAACCACTGAGCAATCCAATATCTTTTTTTATTAAGTAGAAACTTTGTATGGAGACATCATGTGTTTGTACCATTTTCCTCTTCCCTGCCCCATCCCACCAAGGGCCCTCCTCCATGGGTGCTGGAGTTCACCATGGGGTTGTGGGTTATGAGCTGGGAGGGCAGCAGTCAGTCATTGTGGGGGGCAATGCCTCTGGATAGTCCCTCCCACCCTGTGTATGCCCAGCTATTTATGTTGGCTCTGGGGAATTGAACTCAGGTGGTCCCCTCAGGCCCTCAAACTTGTGGAGGAAGCGCTCTTAACCACTGAGCCATTTTTTCAGCCCATGATCTGTGTTCTTTTTTTTTTTTTTTTCAAGGTAGGGTCTCGCTCCAGCCCAGGCTGACTTGGAATTCACTATGTAGTCTCAGGGTGGCCTCGAACTCATGGCGATCCTCCTACCTCTGCCTCCCAAGTGCTGGGATTAAAGGCGTGCGCCACTATGCCTGGCTTTTTAAAAAAATATTTTATTTATTTAACAGAGTGAGTGAGAAAGAGGCAGACAGAGAGAGACAGAGAGAATGGGTGCACCAAGGCCTCCAGCCGCTGCAAATGAACTTCACACACATGCACCACCTTGTGCATCTGGCTTTACGTGGGTACTGGAGAATCGAACGCTGGTCCTTCTGCTTTGCAGCTAACGCCTTACCCTCTAAGCCATCTCTCTAGCCCTATCTTCATTCTTGAAGGGGTTCCATATGACACACAATTGGCCCCAATGTTCATGAAAACATTTCAGATGCTGGGCATGGTGGCACATGCCTACAATCCTAGCACTTGGGTGGTGGGTATATAAAGGAGGGTCAGGAATTTAAAACCCTTAAAGGTTATCAGAAAATGTAAGCATTTTTATCAGACATCACTTCTTTCCAGAAAGGAATTTGTTGCCGGGCGTGGTGGAGGATCTCCATGAGTTCAAGGCCACCCTTGAACATAGTGAATTCCAGGTCAGCCTGGACTAGAGCGAGACCCTACCCCGAAAAGCCAAAAAAAAAAAAAGGAATTTGTTAATTAAATTATGCAAGAAATAATGATAGGGCTGGAGAGATTGCTCAGTGATTAAGGCTTTTGCCTGCAAAACAGAAGGACCAGAGTTCAATTCCCCAGGACCCACGTAAGGCCAGATGCACAAGGTGGCGCATGTGCCTGGAGTTCCTTTGCAGTGGCTGGAGGCCCTGGCACACCCTTCTCTCTAGCTGCCTCTTTCTCTCGCTTACAAAAAAAATGGTAAAGTTCTGTCCTGACTTGAGCCCCCCCACTTTTTTAAAGTTAGAGACTTTATTGACTTGGGAGAGGGAAGGAGGAGGAATATGAAGAGCTCTGGCCCATGAGAAGGCAGGCAGAGTCTCACTCTAGCCAGGCTTATCTGGAACTCACTTTGTGGCCCAGGCCCGCCTGGGAGTGGCAGCCTTTACTACCTGTGAGTCCAAGGCTCCTGAGGTGATTTCTTCCGAGAACTTTGTAGTAGTGCTTAAATTTATGAGTGTCATCCTTGGTTTTATCTGTGGTGATTAAAAGTACTTGCTTGTAAAGACTGATGACCCAGGTTTCATCCCCCAGCACCCACATAAAGAAAGCCAGATGTACAAAGTGGCACCTGCATCTGGAGTTTATTTGTAGTGGCTAAAGGCCCTCAGTCTCTCCCCTTCTCTGCTTACAAATAAATAAGAATTTTTTTAAAGAAACATCTTTTTATTCCCCTTGGGTTTTTTTGATTATTTATTTGTAAGCAGAGATACACACACACACACACACACAGAGAGAGAGAGAGAGAGAGAGAGAGAGAGAGAGAGAGAGAGAGAGAGAGAGAGAGAGAGAGAGAGAGAGAATGGGCACAGCAGGGCCTCTAGCCACTGCAGATGCATGCACCACTTTGTGCATCTGGCTTTATGTGGGTACTGGGGAATTGAACCCTGGTCGTCAGACTTTGCAAGCAAGCACCTCTAACGGCTGAGCTATCTCTCCATTTTTTAACTTCATGAATTTTAGGGAGTTCTCTGAACTAAAATACTAACCAAAGGGAAGAATTCCCAAAGCTAAAATCTGGTGAATTTTGAGTCAGTAGTCCTTTACCTATGGCTTGAGTTTGGTGAGCAGCTCCCCCTTGAGGACATATCATGCAAAGCAGGCAGGAGGCCGAGGACATAGATTCACTTTCTGCTCCTGACACTGGGCTGGTTCCAGACCTTTCTTCTGGTCGCAGGTGACATTGTCTCCCAGTCCAGAGGAGACCCTGCGGCCTCAGGCATCAGGCCCCTCGCCAACGAGAGCTCTGAGCCTGCTCATTTTTCTAGAATCTCCTTCATGGCATCCCCCAGGAGTGAGGGCTCCCAGGGTAGGGGTAAGAATGCAAGAAAGGGCTGGAGAGATGGCTCAGCGGTTGAGGCACTTGCCTGCACAGCCTAATGACCTAGGTTCAGTGGCTCAGTCCCCACATAAAACCAGATGCACAGAGTGACGCATGTGGCTGGAGTTCATGTGCAGCGAGTGGCTGGAGGCCCTGGCCTGCCCATTCTCTCCCTCTCCCTCTCTCTTTCTCTCTACTTGCAAATAAATAAATATATATATATAT
>PVHP010023291.1:0-22036 GCA_004024765.1 Zapus hudsonius
CCTACCGCTGCCTCCTGAGTGCTGGGATTAAAGGCGTGTGCCATAGTTTCCTTGGACCTGCTCCACTGATGAACCCCCAGACCTTTCTTCTGATTTTACCCTAGACTTGCCACATATTTTCACTATTCAATGATACATTGTATCACAAATATTTTGTGTGTATTCATTCCCACCATTCAACTACTGAATTCTAGAGCCCTAAGGCTACCAAGAATAGTGCTTACCATGTGTTTAGTGGCAGGTACCCATCTGAGCACTGAGTTGATAACTAAAGAATTCCAAGTTTCCTTGCTCATGGAGTCACCATCTTAGTGAGAGAAATAGACAGCACACACCAAGATGGATTATTATAGGTAATAGTAGCTTTTGTAAAGAAAGAAAAATGTTCATGATAATCTAATAATAGAGGTACTGTTTTAGACAGAAGAGCCAAGGAAGGCCTTCCAGGGAATTAAACACTTGATAGTATTTAAATGCAAATAAAAATTACTTTAAATAAAAGACAAGAAAAATATGAAAAAATTAAGACTAAAATTTTACAAAGAATTGAGTAAGCTCAATACAGTGCTTCCCATGTACTTATGTATTTTATTGTTCAGGCATTAAAACATTTTTATTTATTTAGTTATTTATGTGAATGTGTGCATTTGTGTGTGTATATGGAGGGTATGTGTGTGTGGGACACCAGAGTCTCTTGCCACTGCAAATAAATACCAGATGCATGCACTAGTTTGCATCTGGCTTTGTGTGGTGGCTGGGGATTTGAGTCCAGGCCACCAGGCTTTGCAAGCAAGTGCCTTTAACCACTAAGCTGTCTCTACATACCATATTGGTAATTCTTTAAAAGGACTGAGGATTATCAAAGTAGAATATATAGTAAGGTTATTTATTATCTAGTATTTGTTTCTGGAATTCATTTGCAATCACAAGAGGATATTCTGTGCCCATTCTTCATTACCCTGCTTGAAAAATCAATAAATTATTAAAAAAAACCCTACCAGTATATACATTGCTTTATGTGGTTATATGCTATTTTTTGTAAATCTTTTAAGACTATTACACTTCATTTGTAAACAACTATGTACTATGATCTGACTTTATTTTATGTTGACTTTACTTTTTTTTAACATTTTTATTTACTTATTTGAAAGCAGAGAGAGAAAGAAGAGAGACAGAGAGAATGGGCATGCCAGGGCCTCTAGCCACTGCAAACAAACTCCAGATACATGTGCCCCTTTGTGCATCTGGCTTATGTGGGTATTAGAGAATCAAACTCAGGTCATTAGGCTTTGCAGGCAAGTGCCTTAACTGCTGAGCTATTTCTCCAGCCTGACTTTATTG
This sequence comes from Zapus hudsonius, assembly GCA_004024765.1. Taxonomy (NCBI): domain Eukaryota; kingdom Metazoa; phylum Chordata; class Mammalia; order Rodentia; family Dipodidae; genus Zapus; species Zapus hudsonius. The sequence goes on from PVHP010023291.1 coordinate 1,342, forward strand.
TTTTAAAAGGATTTAAGAGGTCCTTTTCTATGCCTATGTTGTTCTTCAGAATCTACTCTCCTGCTCAAAACACCTTTTCTTTTCTGCCTGAACCCAAGGATGTTTCTTAAAGCTCTAAGATGAGGTAGATGCCCAAGGCTTGGGACATGCGGAGGACAGACAGCAGAAAGGCCAGGGAACTGTTCCAAAGACAGAATTGAGATGAGGAAGACTCATTGAACATGAATGTCTGCAAGTGCTCTGCCCTCTCTAGCTGTTGAGGTGGACTTTATGGAGTCTACTTATGAAATAAATTTTAGGACTTTAGATTGTACAAAGTGAAATATGAATGTTGTTTCTATTATTCATATTTAATACATGGATAAAATATACTTCTTTTGACAAGATCAGTGCATCAGAAAACCTTTTGGATTATATCAAAGTATATTGATATTTTGCTCTATCATAACATGCAGCATCTATGAGTGTTTTTAGCTCATTTGGGTTCATGTAACCTAGGGCTAAGATCGGTGTAAGAAGTTCCTGATGCTGGATTCAGCTTAGGTTGACTTCACAATCACATGACGCATCGTGTGAGATTCCTGCTCTCGTACAATCTGTGCATGAAGTCCCTGATATCTTATTGAATTTTTGGCAAACCACTCTTTGCTCACTGCTAAGCTGACTAGCCTTTCTTTCATTACATAAAGCAAGTATACCATTAGATTTCACCTGCTTATTTAATTGTCCCAGAGCTACACACCTTTTATATCCTTGACCAAGCTTTCCTGTGCTCACCTGTGCTGTTACAGGAACTCTCTTCCTGCTTACGCTCTGTGTTACACCCACCCTTTCAATATCTTTATAAAACCAGAAATATTTGTTTCCCTTTAATCTTACTCCTCTCTTTGCTAATATGCATCGCCCGACATGTAGAGCTTCTCAAATTGCCCTGATAGAATTACAATAGTAATATCATAAAACTAGGAAAACTAAAGAAAATGAAACACAAAGCCGTATGAAGAGAAACACATCGTCTCTTTGAACTGTGATTTCCAGCCAAACATAATCGAAAGCCTTTTTTTACTAGTCATAGAATAGAAGGAAGCCCAGCCAGAAGACACAGGATGAAGGGGTAAATGTGTGAATTTTTTTAGCCATTTCCCTGATTTAGCTAGAAATATTTCCATCCTTCTAGAGACTTAGATTTCTGGAGTCCTTTTTGTCATCTGTCTCCTTAGCAGTTCTGATGGAATATTCTGACATACTGACACCATTGTTACTGTTTTCTTGATTCAGGCAATTCCTTCAGCCTCTACTCCCCGACTTCATCATTGCATTTCTCAATGCCAGAATCATTGTATTTAAATGTAACTCTAGTAATCGCCCTCATCTGAGAAGGAAATATTTGATGATAGCTTTTTCAGACTAAAATTCAAAGTCTTATAAATAAATGCTCAAGTGATAGTGTGTCTGGCCCCCGCAACTCCCTGATTGCATCTCCTACTGAGCCCCGTTCTTAAATCTATTCCAGTCACATTTCTTGATCATATATATTCAATGAGAATTCCTCTGTTGTGTGAGCATCTCTTGAGAAGACAAATATATGTATCTCCACATAGGGCACTGTGGTAGTTTGAGTGCTTGTTCCCCATAGACTCAGATGTTTTATTCAAGCTTGTAACTTGGATTTCCAGCAGAGTGGATGGAGGAGGTGTCACTGGGGGCGGATCCTGGAGTCCAGCCCAAAGGTGTAGGAGAACAATGTGAGCTCTGCTGGGGTCCCTTCTGCTTGCTGCCTGTCCATGCTGCTGCTCCCCTCCCCCTGCCTCCAAGCTGTTTGGTTGTTTCTATCTTCTTGGATTTATGGAAGAGGCTTGTTCCACCATTAATGGAAACTGCCTCCCCCCGCACCCCCCCCAGATCTGTAAGCTTGAAATAAATTCTTTCCTCCCGTAAACTGTGACTGGCTTGGTTATTCATCTCAGCAACATGAAACTGTCTACAATAGGCACCAACAAGCACAGCAAACAGATGATTTTACTCAAGTCTAGCTTGATGGATCAATGTTTTTAATTAGAATTATTTGCTAGAGCATGGATGATATACTACTTACAGGAGAAGGAGAATTTATGAGTGGATAAATTGCTGAGGAGAATCAATTCTCTCTATATATCAGTAGCCATCAACCGCTTATATGTCTTCTCGGAGGGGCTGGGCCTCATGAATCCCTACACCTTTGCAGGATGAGGATTGATGGGACCAGTCTTGTGCTTCGTCACAGCTGGTGATAGCTCCAGAGGGCAATAGGAATGTGACGCCTGGAGGACTGTGCCACCACACTGTTCTAGAACATGCTTTGCCCGAGGATCTGCTTGTTTAATGCATCATTCAACATTTTATTTAAAAATCAATTTAACAGTTGTCACCACGTGTTTAAATTCCATTACTAAATACCAACACTGTGGCCTTCTCTGTCACATCACCTTGAAGAGAGCTCGTCACCACCGATACAGTGCGCCACATAAAGACATGATTTTGTTTGCATTTTCTTCAACCACGTTGTACCTAGGAGGTAGAACAAGGACCACCCAGATTTGGTGAAAGAATGACTGGAGAAGTGAATGGATGAATAAATGAAGTAAAAAAAAGCAATTGGTGAAGACAAAAGATAAGAGGAAGCTAGAGCGCAATGGGAAGGGAATTTCAATTGCAGTGCTACTGGATAATCCTAAAGGACTCATGCATTCATGTGGGTGACAGGAACTCACTATATGGCCCAGCCTAGCCTTAAACATGGAATTCTGCTTCTGCGTCCCCTGTACTGGGATTACAAATGTGTGCCACCACCCATCACATTTTAAGCATATGATTTATATTGTAAATTTTAGTTTAAGTGACTAATAGATATCATTAAAAATGACTGCTAACTGGAAAAATAAATAAATAAAGAAGAGCCTAACACAATACAAACATATATTGGTAAGTTAGCAAGAGAAAATAACACTTTAAGGTTTTAAAGGCTATTCGTATGTTTGGGCCTGAAAGAAATACAGAAAACTTGATCATTTCCTGAACTTTGATGTGGAAGCAAACCTTATGAACAAGACCCTGCATTAAAGATTTGTAAATAGTGTAATGCTGTCATGTTGGCCACACTGGTTGTACAGAGGACAGGCCAAAGGCAGTGTCCAAATGTCCAAAGATGGCAATGAAGCCTTGGATTCTAGACTTTAGGTTGCAGGAAGCCTCCCACCCTGACCATGTAAACCATGTAAATGTCCTAGATGAGAACCTCATAAAAGCAAAATTTTGGATGCCACAAAGATCAGATGATTGGGAACCATCCAATAGCACCTGTCTATTATAGTGTGATGGGTGTGTGGGTGTGGGGGGGGGAAGGTCCATAGAGAAACTGCTGCAAATAGTAGAAAGTGCTGATCATTCACCCACATCTCAAGCTTTATTGCCCAAGCACTCATTCAAAGCAAGAGATCTGGAGAGACCCAGAACCATGCAGTTAGAAATGTAAGAACAAGGCAAATCCCAGCTCTCTAGAAAGAAAGAATGTCTCCATTTCAAGATAGAGGCATAAGCATGGAATTTTCATAGAGGACTAAGCCTAGGAAATAACCCCAAATAGTTGAATGACGGGAGTACATGAAGTTCAAAACTTCTGCACAATAAAGCAAACAATCCCTTGTGTGAAGAGAGCCTGAAGAATAGTAAAAAATAAAAATCTTTGCCAATGTTATAAATCAGAAGTTATTACCTCAAATATATAAGAATCTGTAAGCATAAAGCACCAAAAAACCTACAAAAGCAACAGATGGGACAAGAAAATGAAGTCAGGATTCAAAAGATTAAATAAAAATGGTCAATAAACATATGAGAAAAAATTCATCAGCTCTAGCTATTGGAGAAACACAAACTAAAAGCATACTGGGATTCCACTTTAGACCAGTCAGAATGGTTGTTACAACAACACATGCTGGTGAGGTTGCAGAGGAAAGAAGTCTCCTACAGGGCTGGTGAGGATGATTTCCATCATGGAAGTCAATATCAAGGTACCACAAAAAGTGAATCATAGAACTGCTAGAGCGCCATGTGATTCTGCCATTCAGTATAAGTGGTTGACACTTTAAAAAATTGACACTTTTCAAAATTATTTTACATGAGACCCTGAAACTTTGGAGAGTATAAACTGACTCTTAATTGAGAAATTAAAACCTGAAAGTCAGCTCATTTTTCAACATATTTTTGAGAGAGAGAAAGAGAGAGAGAAAGAGAGGAGAGAGAGAGAGAGAGAGGAGAGAGAAAACGGACTTACCAGGACCACTTGCTACTGCAAAAAAATTCCTAATGATTGCCCCACTTTGTGCATCTGGCTTTACATGGATACTGGGGGGAATTGAATTCAGACTGGCAGGCTGTGCAAGCAAGCACTTTTAATTGCTTAGCTATCTCTCCAGCCCACAAGCTAATCTTTTGATTGTCTGGTAACTTAGAGATAGGGATGACTGGAGCAGTCAGAACAGGTGATAGGAATCTTTCCAATTTTAGTTTTAAAGAAATAAGACTTGGCTCAATTCCAGGTAAAATCAAAGGAAAGGCAGTTTAAAAGTCTTTTGCATTATTTTAGTGAAAATTTCACTGTTTGTCCTTAGATTTTTTTTGCCTTTTCAATACTCTGTATTAAAGTGGATCTGTTGAATGCGTATTCTGAAGGTACCATTCACTATCTATTGAGATGATATGAAACAGCTCTGTAAATTGGAGAGACATGCATAATTCCTCACAATCCATTAACCATTTATCTATAAATCAGTACTTATATAATGCATAGGTTTCATAGAGAATGCACCTGCACTGAGAATTATTACTAGTTCAATAATGATTTTGCATAAGTATGTTTTTGGGTATATGTATAAAAGCATTTTGACTCATTTTGATTATAATCCTTTATATTAGATTATTGGACAACACATTTTTTTCTGAAAGATTTTGACCTATTTCTGTTTTCATTTCAGCAAGAAAAAAGTCAAGAAAGGTCAAGAGTCAAAGGTAAGAAATGAATATTTTAAAATAATAGGTATAAAAGGTCACAGGTGAAAGAAAAATGATCGAGGTTACCTTGGAAATAAAGTTCAAGGTAATGATAACTTAAAATCTTCAAGGTAATTCCGAAGTCATTCTGAATGTTCTGAGACTCTCTAGCCAGGGGAATTCCATGCTGAGATTTTTCTATGACTCTTCCCAAAACATAGAGGACCCAGTATTTGGCCATTGCTGTCTCTTTTTATTTTTTATTTAATGAGTTGAAAATAGCTCTAGAAAGACAAAGGCCTATTCTCTTCCTGACAGATTCACTCTTAGTTTTAACGCTGACTCCCCAGTGAGGAAAATGATCATAGGTTGCTGTGGTTTTTCAGTGAAGAATTCTTGCTGATTCTGATCATGAGACACGACAGCATCTTTCTTGAGTTGATCCCTCCTGGGCCTCGCTGTTTCCTCACCATTCCCACAGGCACCCCAGCCAATCGTGATTAGGATGGACAGTCATTTAGGTTCTTTCTCTGAGACCTCTCAAATAAGAAGATATATCCATTTTTTAATCAGAGATCGAAAAACCTGAAAACTTGGAATCTCATGCAAGTGACTAAGGTTACATTGTTTCTGAAATGGTGAAAGTCTTCGTATCTTGTCTTTTATAACGAGTCCAAATGCATTTATCCCTATTTTTCCACAACAAGCTACCTCCATAAGATTATTTTTTCTGAATCTGGTCATCTGTATCACTATATATTACTGAGAAATAAAAGAAGACATGCACATTTTCTTTCCTTTTCTTATAAATATGTCATTCAAATGGATTACATCAGATGATACTTCCAGGGAGTTCTATACTATATGTGCTTATTTTCAGGAAAGTGAAGTATGGCTAGTTATTTCATGTGTGAAATTATTAAACATATTTATTCTCAAAGTGCTCGTATTAACTCAAAGTCGCACACTTCTGTGTTGCAAAAGGGAATTTCTCTCTCAATGTGTGCTGTCTGATGTGCTTTTAATGACATGAACGTCAAGCGTCTTCCTTCTCATGAAGGACCTCAGCATCTCAAGTTAACCTTGAACTACAGTTTTAACTCTGTTACAGCAGAAATACGATTAGCGTAGTGAGGCTTTATTACCTTGGAGTATATAATCATATCATCTCAAGCAGTAGAAGTTGTGGGATTTTCCTACTGTCTAGGAACATTTTATTCGATAATGTAATAAGTGTAGAGATGATATCTGTCAGCCCTTTTCCTGTTATTAGTTGACACATGATTCAGCTCTTATATATGCAGAATAGAATTTAAATTGCTGGCTTATAGATAAATGAGAGATAGATGGTGAGTTGTGTCAGGACTTGTTTATTTCTTATAAGAGCTCTGCTTTTTGTTTTGACTGCGGGAATCATCTTGAAATACCTTACTTGAGTATGTTTTAAAATATCAACATTAAGGAAACAAAGAAAAAACATAGTTTAAACCACAAAAGCAGTAGCTTACTGATTTGATGATAAAATTCTGAAAACTAAATATTTTGTATTTCTTAGAAGTGAATTATTGAAATTTGAATTATGTCCTTATGTTATTTTAGTATTTATTCATGCCTAGAAGTTTGCTGGACTTCCTGAATAACTATTAATATTACTGATCAGAACAAGTTTATTAGACAGTTAAAAATAAACACAGAGGAATCTGTAGTCTAATTTCCTTCATTTCATACCCAGTTTTGCTTATGACAACTCCAGCTTAATAATTAGAGTGACCTGTAATTAACCACAAAGGACCCCAATGAAACTTTATCTTCTTTTTCTTCACGGATAGAGTTAAAATATTAAAATGTTTGCAAATTCTCTAATTGGTTAGCACTTGCTAAACATGCTCTTGCATTGAACTTCCAAAAGAGGATACTGTTAAATGCTCTGAATTTTTTTCTTGTAAAATTTAGCTGACCAAATGCAGTGCCATTAAATTTTCAATAGTTTCGTCTCTAATTGTCTATCTTTACATGAGTTAGATGTAAATTTGTAGATAGCAGGCCATCTGAGTTTTATAGTTGTTTAAGATAATCTTTCTTCCTTAAAGTTGCGTTGATGATTAAAGCAGGAAAATTAAGATATGAATACAGGTTGACGTGATTAATATTCCAGGCTGGCCATGTGATGTCATAAATGCATATGCATTTTATAATAGAAAGCCATACACTGCATTGAGATACATTCAGAATTGCCTAAGTATTATCAGGAAATAATTCCATTTGAAGTCTATTTCTTTTTTTATTTATTTTTTATTTTTTATTTTTTTTAAAATATTTTATTTATTCATTTTCAAGCAGAGAGATACAGAGAGAGAGAGAGAGAGAGAGAGAGAGAGAGAGAGAGAGAGAGAGAGAGAGAGAGAGAGAGAGAGAGAGCACCAGGGCCACCACATTGTGGGGTCTGGCATATGTGGGACCTGGGGAATTGAACCAGGGGCCTTAGGCACTGGAGGCAAGTGCCTTAACCTCTGAGCCATCTCTCCAGCCCCTTTTTTTATTTTTTAAATGTTTTATTTATTCATTTTCAGGCAAAGAGATACAGAGATACAAAGAGAGAGAAAGAGAGAGAGGAGAGAGAAAGAGAGGGAGGGAGGGAGGGAGAGAGAGGAGAGAGAGAACACACCAGAGCCACCACTTTGTGGGTCTGGTTTATGTGGGTACTGGGGAATTGAACCATGGCCTTAGGCACTGGAGGCAAGTGCCTTAACCGCCGAGCCATCTCTCCAGCCCCTGAAGTCTATTTCTAAAGTAGGGAGTGAGTCGATTAACACCTGACAATATTTCTCAGAGAAGTACTTAGATTTGTGGCTGATCAATCACTAGAATTGAAGCTAATTTCTTCAGAGACCTTACTGATAAAACAGTGACTTGAGGAAGATTTAAATAAATATCAGCTTATATCTAGCTTGAAATTTCTATTAATTTGGCAAAAGTTTAAACTGTGCAAATGGTTTGTGATAGATATTCAGATAATTTTGGAGACCTTGTGTGTGCTTATGTTTTGGTATCACTTTGAATATCGGCTTCACCCTTGCTCTGTAAGTAAAAGAGTAGGAATCCATCCATCAAAATGGTTCAGTGGCTTTTGTCACAACTCCTTCTGATGTCTTTTCAATGACTACCCTTTGTTCTTCCCATTGAAAAGTAATAAACATGAAATATGCTTCCTTTTATAGCTTGCTATGCTGTGAATGTTCTAAGACTTTGCAATGAAGGAACACTGGACACTAAGGTCATTTCCTGAATGACTATTCAAGTTGTAATTTTAATACTTGCATTTGTTAAATGGTTGCTAGATGTCGGACACTATGTTGAGCTATTTGTGTATATTGCCTCATTTTAATCCTCAATCACACGTTATTAGGTTTAGCATTCAGACGTGTTAGCAAGTTGAAAAGCCCCATGCAAAGTAAGCAATTTAGTTCAATAAAAATTTTCATTTATTTTAAATGGATCACATTTTATTTAACTAGCAATTAATGACAGTCATAGTTCTGGGTAAACTTGGCCTGTGATAGTTCATCTAATCGGTGTGAAGATTTTATACTGTAGCAGCTATATTGTATGAGATCAACTTGTATTCCACACACCCACTGTAGACTGTGTATGCAGACGAATGATGACAATGCCCTCATCCTGTGTTTTCAGTTTCCTATAATTGAGAATTTGTGGCCATTTTCATTGTATGTTGGTTGACATTTACACGGTCAACCTATAGGGTGTAGTTCATGGCTCTTGTGTGAGTAGGAATGAGACTTTCTGGAGGGTGTTTATCTTGGCAGTTGAAATAGGAACTTTGGTTCTCAAAGGTTACCACATTTAGTCTGAGCTTCCCCCAGGAACACAGGACACATGTATGACTTCACCATCACCAAATGGCTAGCGTGTTTCCTTTTGAGTTTAGGCCCAGTTAGTCAGTCCGGAAATTCAGGCTGAAGTTCCCTGGAAATTCACGACTCCATGATGCAAAGAAACATGGATCAAAAGACATTCATGGAAGTCATCTAAATGATGCCCATGAGTGTTTCACCAGATGACCATCAATATTATAGATTTCAATGTTAAGTAATACATTTCATTATTTTCTCTGAGGATTAAGGTATGATTCTCTCCATCCTTGAAACATTTCTTCCAATAAATTGTTAAAATTTTAAATGATCTTGACTAAGGTCCTCTGCCTGAGAAAACAGAGAAACAGACACCCCAATCTTGATTTTTATGAGCAACCTGTCAGGTTTTGTATTTATGGCAAGAAGGGCTCCATTTATAGTATGTATGTTTTTAAGTTTCAAAAAGTACCAACAAATCACTTCATCCAATGCATGTGTCACAGAAAAAAAAAAAACTCACTTTGAAGGGACTAAGACGTAGTTTATACTGGAGCCACATGTGAGTGACCATGGTCCAGGGACGTAGATTTGAGCCACTTCTACTGTTATATTCCACCATGGTAATGGTTCAGCGAAGTGTTTATAGTGACAGAGCAAAGAAAGCCATGAACCAAGACACGTTTTAAATGCATTGTGGGAAACTCTAGGTAGACACACTACAGAAAAGCAAAACAAGGGACTCTCTGCTAGAGGCTTCAGGCACACTCTGATGACAGTCTCAGCCTTTGGAAGCTAAAGGTCTGTACATTCCGAAAGGATTTGCCTAGTAGTTACAAGGATGTTAGGTCACACAGAGGTAATCAGTAGCTCTCTAGGAGCTCAGATGTCCCAAGGTCATTTCTAAAACACTGGTTGGTCAGAAGCTTAATGAGTTGAAAGTTTATTTGTATAATAATACACATAGGAAAACAAAAAATATCAAATAATATTGAACTCTTTTTATATGACCAGAATAATATAAGACCAAGATTAATCTTGGTTTTCTGTGTATGACAGATTTATAATTTTATTTTATGCCACTTATTAACACATGAGTCAGTGTTCCTAAATTTTGAATTGTATATTACAATGCATTACTTCCACTTAGATTGTGTGCTGGTAACATAAAGAGCAGTCAAAGCTTGTGCAACCTTCAGCTTTGGATCCAAGATGTGTTTCTTTGAATGGCATAGTTTATAGTTATAGCCTTTGGCCTTATGCATATTTTTTTCCTGAAACAGTTACTGTACTCATTTTGTGGTTTTGACTTTTCATAGAACTATAGCATTTTGTCAACAATGAAGTCCCCTTTCTGGGCCCATAGCTGTAGCATGCTCTGTTGTCCCTCCCCGGTCTTGGCGAGCTATTGGGAGTACCAGCTCTGGTTCCCATTAATAGTGGAGTTGGGTTGAGATATTACAGTGAAGTCTAAATGAAAGCTTGCTAAAATGCTGTTGCTACTGCCAGGCATTATCCTGGACACGGATACACATTTAGTTGATTTCGATGGGTCAGCTTAATAAAGCTGTGTGTCACATTATCATAAAAGGTGGATGAAAACGTCAGTTCTGATTCTTGTGAAAGGAAAGGCAAACTCATCTATTACCAACTAGTAGTTAGAAATTATGGGGATATTTTCACAGGAAAATTGGTGTTTTTACCAAACTCAATTTTTCTTGCCCACTGTTTTCCTTTCTATTGAATTGGTCTACAAATTAAATGTATTTCTGAAAGCTAAATAGATAAAGAGAAACATTCTTGCATTTCAATTTCTTGAAGAGCTAAACCCCTGTAATTGAAAGAAGCATGAAGCAAATTCCTGGGCTAGAGTGACTCTAAGTCAAGCCCAAGTTTGGCGATTGATCTTTCATAGTATTTATTCCCAAGATTGGCCTGCAGACGTTTATGCTAAAGGAGACAAGATCCTGAAGTTTTCTATCTTGTTTATTGTGCTTAAGGCAATGAGGATCATTTACTGGGGTGCAGATAAAATTGCATTTAAAAACTAATCATGTCTTCATGAATAATATGAGTAAACATCATGAAAGCAATTATGTCATTATTTTTAGAAAAGAAAGTTCAAATCAAACTTTTCTGTCATGGCTTCAAGAGAACTGTGCAATCCCAAGATTGGAAAGCATTAAAAGCTTGATTTTTTAATAATGAAATCATCCTAGACCTTTTCAATTAACCTTTACTAAATGGTACCTCTCTTTACCCAAAGCAAGGGATTCTAAGAATTTTAAACAAATACATAATAATTACAATAAAATTGTTAAAAGATAATGTCGAATAATAGATCTGATCATTGGGTCCTAACTTTAGCTCTGCTTGAGTCTTGTCATAGCATTTTGTTTTCTGTTATGTACTATTCCAAAGCTATGAAAAATACCTATATTTTTTATTTTGAACTATATGTTTTGTTCTTGTAAAGAGGGAAATAATAAATGTTTAAAAGAGGTGCTCTCCTCATTTCGTAATTTAGATATGCAGTTTAACTTTGAAATATTGGGTTGGGTTGATGGCTGAGCAATTAAAGGCACTTATTTGCAAAGCCTGATGACCTGAATTCAATTCCCCAGTACTTACGTAAAGCCAGATGCACAAAGTGACACTTTTTTGCATCTGGAGTTTGTTTGGAGCCACAGGAAGCCCTAGTCTTTTCTCTTTCTCATAATAAATAAATATTTTAACAATTAATTATCTGCTGTTAAATAATACAGTTTAATAAATTTCCACCTATACACATTGTTTATATCTTTAGCAAAGAATAATTCAATGTAATTTCTATTCAAACATATCAGTCCATAATTTGGTGTGGACTCGATTAAATAGCCAAGTTACCTCAAGAAGTATCATGAGACTGAAATGTTAGTAGCTGACTTATACACCTAATCTCTAGCTTAAAAAATTGTATTATTGATGTAATAATTTAAAGATGGGCAGTCTGCCCAGAAACAAATACTTCATTGGCTTTGTTGTATATTATCTGAAAAGTTTAGTAAATTCAGAAATGAATTATAATATCATAGTGATCTAGAAATCAATTGTCAAATCAGGAAGTCCACTTAGGCAGCAGCAGGGGGTTGGCTTTGTAGAAGGATTTGTGCTGTCTTTTCATAAACTACTTAGAGTAGCTGGGACTTAGTGAACGATATTTATTTCTCTTTACTGAAAGTAGTTTTCTTCTCGTCTTGAAACACCCGTTTTAACATGGAAAAGTTAATCCCTAATTAGAAATTTTTTTTAAAAAATTATTTATTCCTTTCAAGCAGACACACACACACACACACAGAGAGAGAGAGAGAGAGAGAGAGAGAGAGAGAGAGAGAGAGAGAGAGAGAGAGAGAATGGGGGCCACCACCTTGTGGGTCTGGCTTATGTGGGTCCTGGAGAATTGAACCCTGGGCCTTAGGCACTGGAGGCAAGTGCCTTAACCGCTGAGCCATCTCTCCAGCCCCCTAATTAGAAATTTTATAAAAATACCACAAAATTCCTTCACGTGAAACAGACGTGTATTGTGTTCTTCATAATCTGAAGGAAACTAGAAATACATTGATTTTCATTTGTTCCATCAGTCACATGATTCTTTATACTCAGAACAACCATAATTAGACACATAATAAGATGTAGCAAGATGCTATGAACCCAACACGAGCCCAGCTCTGGTACTGGACCCCAGGAGGACACATCGGACAAAGTCCTGGTCCACCTGGTGTTGGAAATGGCAGCATTGGTTACCAGCGGAGGTCAGTCATGGCTGGAGACATGTACTCATGCTAAAATAAATTCCATCCTCTAAAGTTATGGTTTTCAAGGAAGGGTCCCAGGCTTACATGGAACTCACTTTGTCATGATTTTCCTACCTCATCTTCCTGAGTGTTGGAACTAAAGGTGTGTGCCACTATGCCCTTTGAGATTTACTATTTTTTGTGTGAGTGTGTGGTTACATATACACAAGGGATATTGTCCTTGGTTATAAAGCTTAGGAAACCACAAAATAACCTTTTCAATCTCTGGAGTGGTTGTCTGCGGCTATATAAATGTTAAATTTCTACTCAAAATAGTTATTGATGTATTTGATGAAACAGTGAGAAGATTCTATAGCATCTTGCAATGTCATGGAATTTGGAACATCTTTTGTAATTAAAAAAAGATCCATAGGTAATAAGCAGCTGCTCTCTAAACTTCTTTTTTTTTTCTTTTATATTGTCCATAATGAGTTACATTGTTTAGTGGGCCAACAATGAGTTGGTATCCCCAATTCCCCAATGCCCCCCTCCCCATCCCCAATCAGCTGGATAGCCTCCTCCATGGGCCATCTGGATCAGTCCTTGTGGCAGGGGACCATGGATAGCCCAGTCTTCAGCCGGGTTCTCCTGACCCAAGTGTGTTGTTACTGAGGGGGGCCATGCCTCTGGATATTCTCCCCCACCACGGCTCTCACAGTCTTTCCGCCCCCTCTTCCGCTCAGTTCCCTGAGTCGTGGTGGGTGAGTATTAAGGCTGCTTTAAGGTTGTGAGCTTAGGGGTCTTTGTGTCGAAAATTGTTGGTTTCTGTCTCACTGGCTTATCCTATGTTGACTGAATGGCTATGGCTGTGGGTCCCATGTTCATCCAATCATTCTCTGCGGGGTTCTATGTGGATCCTTCACCTTATGACTGTGGTGGCTCATCTCTTTTAAACTTCTTTAAACATGAAAGCTATTAAAGTCTGTTTCAAAGCAGTGAGACAATAAAAAGTGCCTTCTTTTTCTCTTTTTCCTTCCTTCCTCCCTGTTCCATGCTTTTCTCTGCAGTCATTTCCTCACGTAATGTTTTCTTACTTTGTGCCAAAGGCTTTGACTTTGTGTCAAGAGCTACAACTTATTTTATGCCCATTTAGTTCTACAACCCTTGAAAGATAGTTTGCAATTATGACCAGGTTGTGGGAGATAATGGCATTTCTTTCAGAAGCACAGCTTCTGAATCCCTTCTCGAGATCAGAGAGTTCATTGTTCAAGGGTATCTTGCACCATAACCCAATAATACTACCTTGGCTTTGTTATTTTATTTCACATAAATTTAAAGAACTTGTAATAAATGTAGGACGTCCAGCTCTTAAAGTCCTTGTGAGATAATAAATTGCTCAAAAATTTTTGTCTTTAGTTTTTGAAGCAAGGTTTTGTGCCTGGCAGACAGGGTGTCAGCTCAGAGACTGGTTAGAGGATGCCCTGAAAGCTGCTGGTGGAGAAAAACCAGGAATAGTTTCAACTGTGAAGTCTAAGTGCTGTACAACCAACCTGCCAGGCTAGCCATGCCCACCTGTGCAATAATGCCATGACTGTCATAGACATCGCTAACCACTTTCTGATTGGGTTTGAGGTCTGCTTCACAGAAAGGAATTCATGTTGGGAACCCTAAACTTGGTCCAAAGCTCATGGCTGTGGAGATCATAGGCCTTAAGGGGAGAAGGTACTGTTGTTTTGTTAAGTGTATATGTTTCGTCCAACAAACTGCCTTCTAAGACATGTGCTTTTGCCCGTAGATTAGTGATGCTTTCAGCTTTGAGCAGCTTCTTTTTGCAGTGAGTGGAAGTTACTGCAGAGATTCAGAATTGGTCAGAGTATTAAGAATGAGTGACTGAGTACTCAGCCCTAACTGGAACCCTTCTATCACTGCCTCAAGGCTCAGGGAATATGTCAGATGTGATGGAAAGAGTGTAAGAGCAGAGGAAGGGAAGGAGTGTCATAAAATGCTTTCTTCCCGATGGAGCATGGTGGGTGCACTCATCAAACCACGGCGTTGGGATTCCTGGCCAAGCCTGGGCCTGCTAATTCATGGTCATGGATGGAGGAGGGGTGCCCCTGAGAGCTCTCCTTCGCTCATGGTTGCTGGGTAGGAGGAGCACTGGCAAGTTGCCTATACTCTTGTGAATAGTTTCATCTGCTCAGGGCCACACAAGCCATGCTGATCACACTCACTAGGCTCCCAGAATAAAAAGACAGGGACTAGAAGGGGAACTCTTTGTGAAGAAGGGGTTCCACATTAGTGGGCCATGCCAAGAGAATGTAATGAATGAGCGTGATCAACACGCTGTATGTATAAAACCGTCCAAATAACTAAAGATAAATAAATGCAGAAATACTTTATATTCTTCTGAAAGAAAATTATAATTCTTTATAATAGAAATGTAATAGAATATATCTCAAAATTTTTTTTATTAATTTGCAAGCAGAGAGAGAAAGAGAGAGAGAGAGAGAGAGAGAGAGAGAGAGAGAGAGAGAGAGAGAGAGAGAGAGAGAGAGAGATGTCAGGGACTCTAGCCACTGCAAACTCCAGATACATGTGTCACTTTGTGCATCTGGCTATATGTATGTGGGTACTTGGGAGTTGAACCTGGATTGTTGGGAGTTGAACCTGGATTGTTAGACTTTGCAGGCAAGTGCCTTAACTGCTGGGCCATCTCTCCAGACCCTAGAATATAACGAAATTTTACATAAGTCTATTTATATATCATTCTATTATTTATCTAACATGAATATAACTAAGTGAAAGAATAAATACATTATTAAATATTGCCATGCAACTCTCTAATTCCTTTTATACAATAGAAAAACTCATTGACCTATTTATGGCTCCATTTGTATGAGTGAATATTTTAACCGAATTGACTGATTATAAACAAAATTTATAAAATACTCTTTTGGATGCATGTGCTGAAGACCTACTGTAAAAGAAAAATTCAGCAGACACTTGTGAAAGTGTTGTGATTACTGCAGTAGGTATAGAGTTTTAAAATAGGGATGAGAGATTGAAGATTTGATGGACATAAATAGTGGGAAGATTTCAGGTACTTCCAAGAACTAATGGGAAAGGAGGCGAACATCCAGTTCTGACAGAATTGGCCCGAGGAGTAAGCCATCTTTATTTGCTAATATTGTTCCTTTACGTTCCTTTCCTGCATTCCCACAGTCAGAAGAGTAAGGGAAATCATCCCTATGGATGAGCACGTGCTAACGAGAAGACTCCCAGGTCCCCGAGAGGGCATTTCTGGGTTATAGGAGATATGCATCCAACAGAAGACATTTTTAATAAATGTTTTCTGGAGTAGATTCTGTAAGAAAAGGGAGGGCTTAGGCCCAAGTAGGGGTCAAAGCCCCTATCTAAGATCGTCACGTTGAAGGAGATGGATCTTAAGGTCCTTGGGCATTGCAGAGAAAATCCCTGTCTGAATAGCTTTAAACGGAAGCAGTCAGATCTGTTTCTTACCTTGTCCTGTCTGGAGGCCTCAGGACCATTGTTACTGCAGCCCTGTTTTTTTGGATGATGATACAGACACCGTAGATTATGTTTACCTTCTCACACATGCATGCTTCACACCCACACAAATGCCCTCTCACATTCATGTATCAGATGAAGAGACTTTGAGGGGTGAGCCATTTGTACTAATTAGTCTTTAATCAAAGAGACAGTCCGATGGGGTCAACATATGTGTCCTTACACTGGACTCGACATACTTGGAAAGCGTTTGGAACTCTGCATGTGGTACCTAGGTTGTTGAAGGACCCATGCTAGGCATGTATCATCCTGTGAGCTCAAAACTCCTTGTAAGTTATTCCTCTGCCGCATGTATCCAGATGTGTTGCTATGTGTTAAAGATTTATAGTTGGCAGTTTGTGAAGCTCTTGGAGGAAGAGGTGGGACCTTTAGGAGATGGGGTCTGTTGGAAAGAGATAAGAATGTTTAAGGGGATCATGGAGCCCTGACCCTTACCTCCCTCTGTTCTTGCTTTCGGTCATCAGGTTAAATTTACTCTGTCACATGCTTTTGTTATGATTTATGAAATTCCCCTTTGCAAACCCCAAATCCCAAAGCAATGAGGCCCATGCACCATAGTCTGAAATGATGAGCCAAAATAAACAACTTTCTCTCCTTATGAATTGGATAACTCATATATTTTGTGACATATACAGTGATGGAAAACTAAAACAAATATCTATATATATCAACCACACATATATATCTACAGAAAGAGTCTACTAAAACATAAAGCTTTTCTGTATAAAAATTAAATTGCTTTTATCAGATAAGCTCTGTGATGAATATTGTGTTTCCAGATATATTTATTTTTCTAATCTCCGAGGAATTTGTTAGCTCAAAATTATTCAAAAATTTGACTTATCACTTCATTTTCTTTTAACCAATATAATTAAAAGTTAAATATGGTACTGTAACACATAGACATGTAATATCTGAATATAAGAAATTTTATTCACATGCATTTTCATTATATTCACATAGTTTTTGAGAGATCATTTCTCATTCTAAATGTAATTTCTCAATCAAATGTAGTGTATATTTTTTGTTTTAATATTTCTTTACTATAAAATCTTCTTTAACGTTTAGAGATACTTTATTACATTAAGAGAGTGAAAGAAGAGAAAGAACAGAGAGCTCCCATCATTAGGGAGATGAGAGGGAGTAAAGCCCCTTTTAAATAACCTTTTATGGACAATTTTTGCATATGTACATAATGTATTTGATTATAATCCCCTCACTCTCTCGTCCCTCTCCCCCATAATTCTTCAAATGAACTCTTTTCATCCCCAAAACAGTCCCTCTAAAATATTTTCTTTTGTTTTATCTTTTTTAAAAACTTTTTATTGATAGCTTCCATAATCATAGATCATAAGCCATTTGATTCCCTCGCCACCCTCCCCTATATCTCTCCCCTTCTCAATTAGTCTCTGATTTGTTTCAGCATCATCATCAATGTGCATTTTAACTGTGAGTGACATTCCCCTGCTGTGACATTTATCCTCAAAGAATGGTTCTTATGACTTTAGACATGCTTTGTAATTAGCAGTAGTCATTGATCTGAAGATTTGGTAGATCATTTAGCTATAATCAAACCTTTAAGGAATTCAAAAATGTAGCAGCATTGCAGTTACCTTTTCATTGCTGGACAAATATCCTGCCTTAAGAAGCTGATTGAAGGAAAAGGTTGATTTCAGGCTTACAGATTTCAAGGGAGGCTCCATCATGGTGGAGGAAGCCAGGTCACTTCCATACATCCACAGCAGAGAGGCAGAACCAGCAGCCAGCTAATACTAAAGACAGAAGTCAGGCTGGCTGTCTCCACACTTCTTATGGCTGGACTCAAGCTCCGCCCCCAGCAACACACCTCCTCTAGCAAGGCTCTGCCTGCTGAAGACTAAGGAGAAAGCTTAAGCAGAATTACCTCAGTCTATGGGGGATGGACGTTTCCATGCAAGTCACCACGAGCAGTGTAGTGAACTGACTTTAAGGAGCAGAGAAAATGGACAGAGTAAGCAAACGATAATCTGGACCAACCTCTCTGGAAGGGAAGGATTCAGACCAGGTGGTCTAAATCAGATTTGCTTCGAGGTAGTAAGAGTACAATATTGTAGACAAAAAAATGTTGAGTGGATTTGAGTGTGGTCAGGTTGAGGCTTAAGAAAGAATACACTGGCATCAGTACGGAGGTTAGGTTAAACAGGGGAGATAAGGCAGCAAAGCAGATACTTAAGAGAAACATTTTTAAATTATGACAGCTGCAATAAAGTTTCACACAGGGTGAAGAGTTTAAGATGCATAAAGGCATCTGAAATGACAGGGAAGGAAGACACGTTGGGCCCTGGAAACTGCCAAGCCTGTGAAAACAAAACTTCAAAGACAAGAATTTGTTGTCTTGTGGTGGAGAGTAACCTGGGGTCTTCTGCATGCCAGGGAAGTAAGTGAGCAGTACTGGGTCAGGCACAATCCCCAAGGCAAGCTTCGAGGTGGTAGATGGTGAGGGGACTCTGGGCAGGTTCCTGCACTGACGGGGGCTCCATGTGAGCTTATTGGCAGTTTTCTTATCACCCTTGTGTCTCATCCATTGATGGAGAGGGGAGACTCTAGCGGCTGATTCATTCACTTGTTCTCTGTCCTTGGCACCAAGCTTTCCCACTGACTTCTGAGGGCCTTAGCCTGGAGTTCCATTGTAGCATAAACTCTGGACACTTCTATCTGGCCAATAACATGGTGTGTCTCCACGTGAGTCAAGCGCTGCTTAAGAGAGGGGTCCTTTCAGAAAAGTAACCAGCTTCCAGGTTCTGAGGAGGATTTTGCAGAGGACAACAGAGAGCTTCTTTGGCAAACTCAGAGAAACAGTATAATCTCCTTAGGTACTGAAGGGGTTTAACTATTAAAAAGTTTCATTACATGTCAATATATACCTTGGACATCTGTCAGCGTATTTCAGATGTATTTAAAGAACAGAAATTTCTTATTAGTCAGGTGCTTAGTGTTCTGTATCTCAGTTTAAGTTCTTGATGGGTGCAGGGGGTGGGGGTGTTCCTGCTGAGTGATGCCCTCCTAGGGGAGGAGCTGACAAAGGGACCCCTGCTCCATCTGTTGAGGGCTGACAAGCACAATCTATGCACTCAGAGGGGTCAGTCACTCAAGGGGTTCAGGTGGCCCACAGAGACCCACACACTAGCAGCTAGCCAGGAGCAGGTACCAGAGACGTGGCCCAAGACACTGACCCATCGCTGCTTCACTCTGGGGAGCCCTGCAAGTTGCTGCACACCCCACTTTTATTGTTTGAAAGAAAGAATTTCAGATTAACTGATAAAGTGACTAATAAGGAAAGAACGGTGAGTGTAAAATTATCCATAACCTTATTCAATTTGCTGCATAAAAACACTATTTGCTACCATATTATTTCTCTCCTATTTGGTTCTTTCTCCCAAATTTACATTTTATCACAGTAGAATTTTTTTTTAAAAAGCATGTTATCTCACTGTCATAGTTCTTGATATTTTGAGTCAATTATATGTTCCAAATGAGAGAAGTATCTGCATAGGCAGACACAAAATCATTGAGGAGAGGTTAAAATTAGGTAAAAGTAATATTGCTTTTACTTTATTTCCATCCACGTTCCTTCCCAGTGTATACAAACAGATATTCTACCAAGATCTTTAATGTAAAAGCTAGAGTAAGGAATGGAAGATGCCTCCGTGGTTAAAAGCGCTTGCTAACAAGCTTCCAGGCCCACTTCCCCAGCCTCCCACATGAAGCCAGACTCACATACGTGCTTTTGCAGAAGTGAGAGACCCTGGACTGCACAAACACAAATGCAAAAAAATAAATAAAAATTTAAAAGGTAGGGCCTTTTTTTTTTTTTTTTGAGGTAGGGTCTTACTCTATCCCAGGCTGACCTGAAATTCACTATGTAGTCTCTGGGTGGCCTCGAACTCACAGTGATCATCCAATCTCTGCCTCTCAAGCACTGTTATCAAAGGCATGTGCCAGCACACCTGGCTAAAAGCTAGCGTCTTTAAACAGACTTCCTTTCTGGGCCTCAAAAGAGGTGTGATAAATCCTATATATCCATAGTTCTAAAATCTTTGTTATTTATAGGCACCCAAAGCACAATAATATTGTTTTTTCCTTTATTTTTGAGCAATTTACACTATAGTTAAAATCTGAGGGGAAAGATTCAATTCACACTTTTGAGAAAGACATGCATTCCTAGTTAAGAATCATATTCTAAAATTTCAAATATCACATTTCAGTTATATTTGTATCATAATTATCTCATACTTTTTCTCTTTAATTGCACCTGCTATTCAGTTATATAGTTAATTAATACATACAACTTCTCCTCTTGTCAATGAAGCCCTATCTGGTAAGGAAGAGTGCTTGGATGTATCCATGTCATTGAGTTATTGAAAAGCTCATTTTGACAAATTATATGTGGTACTCAAAGCC
>PVHP010023292.1:0-27561 GCA_004024765.1 Zapus hudsonius
TAATGTAATACCTATGTGCTAACCTGAGAATTTGACTTGAAATTAGGTTTCAGTTATTTTCCCTTGCTCCTCATAATAGTAAATTACAGGTAAAGGCAAAGCCTTCAAATTGAGCTACCTACAGTATTAGAAAGACTAAAAAATAGATGGTTACTAGAACAAGCAGTAGACTCCTTCAAAGGAATAGATCCTTTACAATGAAGACTAGACTTTCCCTTCTGTAAGCACTCCCTCAGTAAAATCGCAAGTTTCTCACAGAGTGTTGAAAGGACAATTCTCAATGTTTTATATGACAGCCCACATGCTTTGAGACCAAATTCTGAACTTCCAGATATTGATTTGACAGGCTAAAATCACAAAGATGATGCCTAGCTAGCTTGCTAGTTTGTCTTTAAATGAAAATAACTTTCATTTGAAAATGATATTAATAAAAATGTTTTCCTATTGCTTATGGTTAAATAGTAAATTAACATTTAGATGTTAACAGAGGAAAATTAATCAAAATCTGTCAACTCAAATTTCTGGTTCTCATGAATTAGTAATTGATGGTCATTCAATATAATTAAGCTGATACTTTATAATTTCTAAATCAGCAATTATACTAAGATTATCAATTATGTCTATTTCTATAATTGGCTACCTTCTGCTACCATGTGATATGCATAGTCACTAAAGTCTTTTTTTGTTGTTGTTATTTTTGCTCCAAAAGAACATTTCACAATAGTACAGCAATACACATGGTTAGAGACAGACTGTTCAAGCCCTAAGAAAGCCAGTGAGTTAGTGAGTTCTGTATTACGGAAACAAAGGCTCTATCTAGAGAGAGAACAGAAAGACCAAGGATGGCCAAAGGAAGCCAGGCGAAGATCAAGAAGAAAGAAGTGGATGATGTGGATGGCTTGCTCCTTTGGTGAGTGAGTCCATACTCTAATCTTTGCATGGTTATCACAACAGCACACATTCATGGTTTTGGGGGAAAAAATAAGTGCACAAATATAAATCACTTAAATCTCAAGTTATAGTAACACCATGATATAATAAAAATATTACATACCATCCTATAGCATTGCTTACAAGTAATATCTGACCTCTGTGTGAACATTCCATAGCTATTTTATCCTGCCTTTGACAATCATGACAGACTCCATTTATTAGAAACTATTTCATGTGAAGAAGTTTTCCCCATGTAACTACTGCTTCCAAGTGCCTCTTTGCAGCAGCAGCAAATGCATCAATATCACCCCTGAGGAAAACTTCTGATTATTTGAGTAGAGTATGTCTCTACCATGTATTAATTTCGTGTGTGTGTGTGTGTGTGTGTGTGTGTGTGTGTGTGTATCTTTTACATAGGTACAATAGCTTTAGTTTGCATTTGAAGCAGAATTGAAGAAAAGTCTATGCTATTATTATTTTTATAAATCTTTAAGCAGGATAACTTGTCTCTTTTAAGATTATGTTAAAAGTATCCCCATGTCTCTTAAAAAGTGAAAAGCATCATTAAAATATTGACAAGGGCTTTGTGAAAAAGTTCCAGATAACTAAGTTATTTGGCACATTTTGTACTTTAGCTCCTCAATGCGAGTGCCCCTTCTTCCTGGTAGACTATTCTCTTTATAAGTCAAACCATAAAAACCTCTTTGTACATTCAAGCTTTTTAGAATTCTGGAATGTGCCAGATGTATTACTGTTATTTCCTTTTCACACTCTTACATGGTTTTCATCAGTTTTTCAAACAAAAAAATAACATTTACTTTCTCACCTTCAACAGGGATAATAGAATCACTCATCCATTCAATAGATTCTTATTGATCAACTACTGTATCTCACATCTGTTATAGGATATAAAACCATCAAAAGGGAAAAACAAAGCATACTAAATCAAATAACAAAACACAACCTGCCCTCATGGTGCTTATACTCTAGTGAAATGAGCCAAAATTATACTAAGAAAATATTGTTCATCAAAGATGCCATTGACTTTGAGATGCATTGTCATCATAGACAATTAAGTTGTAAGATTCCAAAGATTTTAAGACAATCCTAATAATGTTCGCTCCTTTATCTTCCAACTTTTCTTCATGATGTTGTCTACATTCATTTTTTTGCTACCTACCATATTTTTTGCTAGTCCTTTTCTCATCTACCAACTAAAGGTGAGTTACTTGTTCTTTCTTTATTCACTACATTTATCATACTAACACAATCACACTCCCACTTCCTTCATTTCATTGGAAATTCCTTGAGGACACACACATCCACACACACACAACAAACATACACAAAAAATGAGTTTGTGTTTTGGAAAAAGACCTGTACTTCTAAACTTTAATCTCTTTTTATAAATATCTTTATTATGAACAAGTATATAAATTGCATGAGCAAATCTTGTGAAGGTGTCCCCATTTCCCTCCTCTCTATCCCCTTCCACTAGGGTTCTTCCTAGGTGTGCATACTGGATCTGTCCATAGGTTAGGGGGTTATGAACTGCACCAGAGGTATCTAGTTTTTCTTCTTTTTCTTTCTCCCTTTTGTATTGTTGCTGAGGGGGGCAATGTCTCTGAATAGTCTTTCAGCACCATGGCTCTTACTTTCCACCCCCACACCTTCCTCTCAGTTCCCTGTGTCATGTGGGTGAGTTTTGAGTCTGCTTTATTGTTGAGATCCTAAGTATATCTGGATCTTTGCCCTGGGTTGTGTTGGATATAATTGGTGTCTGTCTCCATTGACCTTTCATGGGCTATCAGACTTCCTGTGGTGATTGATCTCCTATTTGTCTCCTCATTTGCTCAGAGGTTTCATTTGGGCCCTGTGTTAAGACTAGGTGTGGTTTGTCTCCTGCCAGGATGTCAGTCATCACCCAATGTATTGTTGGTGGAATTGAGTTGTCTCTGGCTCTCTCAATGCCTTCTGAAAAACACAAACAGAATGTCCATCAGAGAGTGAGATCAATATAGGTTAAATTAGACAACATTGCTATTTTGACAAGACTCTAATGGGTCTTCTCTGTAGCTCTCTGGTAGTGGGAATTTCCCCTTGGAGTCCGAGATCTTGATCCCATTAGGATTTTGCCATGAATCCCAGTTCCAGTTCACGGTTCCTTGTCACTGAGCGGATCTCTTAGCCAAGCAGTAATGCATTGATTACCCTCCTACGTTTAGTGCCACTATTGCACAGATGAGCATTTCTTGACTTGCTGGTCTCTTCCATATAGCCGTGTGTTCAGCATTCTTGTGACAACTGTCTATATTGTGTATCAGTGGTCTCTGCTTTCTCCAAATATCATTCACCAATTTCCCCTGGCAGCTCATTCAACACCTTCCAGTGTTACACATGCTACCATCTGGGAGCTGGTTACCATTCTGAATCTAGCAGGTTCTCTTTGTGTTGTTTGATGACACTCTGTGATTTCTTCAGCATTAGGGTTTTACCTTAGGCCTGGGACAGGTATTCAAGAGCTTTACAGAAGTCTGTCACATTTTGGGGACTTCAAGGGTTTCTTTGATCAACAGCTCCGTGTGGGAAGGAACCAATAACTGAGACAAGAAGATCAGGCCTGAGCAACTACTCTTCATGTTAGGCTTCCTCCCATTGTGTTCATGGCCCCTCGTACCAGATCGTGCCCTCAGCTTCCTCAGGAGCTTACTATATAAAAGCTAGGGTTTTATGTTGTCAATTCATTATTAGGTTAGTTTACTCTCTATATCATTCTTTTTAGTTTGCTAAGAATGATCTGCTCCAGGTCCATCCATTTTTCTTTAAATTTCATTATATCATTTTTCCTTTCAGCTGCGTAGAATTCCATAGTGTATATGTACCACACCTTTGATATTCATTCATCCAGTGATGGGCAATTGGGTTGATTCCCATTTTTTTTTGCTATTATGAATTAAGCTACTATAAACATTGTTGAGCAAATATCTCTGTGTTTCAGCAAGGAAATTTGGGGGTAGATTCCTAGTAGAGGGATAGCTGGGTCCACTGGTAGTTCTATATTCATCCTGTTCAGGAGCCTTCACACTGCTTTCCATAGCAGTTGTATAAGTTTCCATTTCCACCAGCAGTGAATGAGGGTTCCTTTTCCCCCACATCCTCTCCAGCATCTATTGTTGGTAGATTTTCAGTGATTGTCATTCTGACTGGAGTAAGGTAGAATCTCATTGTTGTTTTGATCTGCATTTCTATGATGATTAATGACATTAAATATTTTCTCAAATGGGAGTTGGCCATTTGTATTTCTTCCTCTGTGAATTCCTTGTTCAGTTCCTCCTTTTGTGAGAGGGCTGTTTTATTAATTTTTTTGAGTTCTTTGTACTTCTATTAGACTTCTATCCATATTGTAGCTGGCAAAGATTAACTCCCAGTTTGATGGAGGTCTATTGGCTTTGAGTATGGTATGCTTGTCTGTGCAGAAGCTCTTTAGCTTATTGAGATCCTATTGGTTAAGTGATTTTTACACTTTCTGGGCTATGGGAAGTGTGTTCAGTAAATTTCTCCCTATTCCTATCTCACAGAGAGTTCCCCCAATTTTTTCTTCCAGGGTTTTCAGAGTTTCAGGTCATATGTTGAGGTCTTTGGTCTATTTGGAGTTTTTTTTTTTTTTTTTGTGCATGGCAATAGGTAAGGGTCTAGTTTCATTTTCTTGCAATTATTTATCCAATTTTTCAGCACCACTTGTTAAAGATGCTGTCTTTATGCCAGTTAACAGTGTTGCTATCTTTGCTGAATATGAACTAAATATAGTTGCTTGAGCTTAGGGCAGGGTCTTCAATTCTGTTCCTTAGGCCTGTCTATTTTTGTGCCAGTACCATGCTGTGTTTGTTTATTTTTACTATAATTATGTGACATAAAATGAACAAGCCTCTTGCAACTAGTTTCATGATCTATAAAAAATAGTTAAGAAATAATTAAACTGACATCATTGAAAAGATATCTGAATGGGTAAAGTGCTTACCTAGAAAGTATGAGGACCTTAATTTGATCCCTAGAACCCATGTAAAAATTCTAGTCATGAAATCACACACTTATAATTTCAGGACTAGGGAGATGGAGACAAGAAACTCCCTAAGGTGCTTGGCCAGCCAATCTAGCCAACCTGACTTGTCAGTTTCTGGCCATTGAGAGAACGTATGTCGCAAAGAGGTGGTTGGCATTTCTACAGATGACAACTGAGTTTGTTCTGTAGCTTCTTCACCTGTACAAACACACACTTATGTACATTGACCCACAGATGTGCATCAACACACATGGTTGTGTACATATGTGTGTGTGATACAAACTTGAAAAGGAGGGACCACAACCAACCACAGAGTTTACAAAGGCCAATGCCTTTGGCTGCTACAAAGATAAACATCTTTTTATTTTAAATTTTAATATTCCAACAATGAATACTTAATGCAATGATGTGTGAGGATAGGACAAGAGAATAATGAAAAGAGTTTAGTGTGCATTTTGTATTCATACTTACATGACACATCAAGTACACTTTTTATAAAAAACTTTTTTAAAATATAAATACAAAACAATTAAATCTTGATTTAAAAGTAAAACAGACACTAGGACAAAATTAATCCCAGCAAAATGAAATGAGATATAAAATGTAATGAAATTTAAAGCTAACGAAACTCTAAATATATTTTATTTCATTAGTACACAGTTAATGGTTTGACTAACATTAAGTTGAAGGTAATTACGGTAGATCATGTGTAAATATTTGCTTTAAACCTTACTAGCAATGGGTTGCAAGAGCCATACTTTGCCTGGATTGTCTGATTCAGTCCTTCACAGACAGTGTCTTCTCATTGGCAATGCACTGGGATTAGATAAATTCTATAGAGTTGTTTTGTTTTTCTTTCTCAGAATTCTCAAAAAAAAAAAAATCCAACCATGAGCAAAGACCACTGATAATACTCTCTGACAAAGTCCCTGTACAATTGTCTCCTAAAAATAAGCTATCAACACTCAGCATTCTCATTATCTTCCTGCCTCCGCCTCTTCAGCAATATCCTACCGGCGTGTGCCACCACAACCGACAACACTCAGCATTCTCGTTCTGCCAATGATTGAGAGGAATATGAGCAATTGTTATTTTCAAATGTTCTATGCTTTTTAATGAACATAATGTACTCACATGGAGTAGGACAATTAATAATCTAAAAAGTCAAATCCTAAATTAAAAAATATATATGGTTTATCATTTAAGGCTTTAAGTTGATAAGATTTGCATCTACAGATTACAAATATGTATGGACTCTTTGTGTCAATTAGTAATTATACTTAACTGTTACAAACAAACCCCATACATCAGAGTACCTTAAACCAATTAGGAGTATATACAGTTACTGGCCAAATGGTCTCCTCATAAAATTTAAATATGAAAGATCTAATACCTAGTGCCTCAGAATGTGGCTGTATTAGATTGTGGCTTTAAAATGTAGTCTGAAGTGAGGCCCTTAGAGAAGGTCCTAATCCAAAATATGCTGTATCCTTAAAGAACATATTGAGCAAAACAGAAATACAAAGAATGTACAATGTGCACAGGAAATCCATATGAAGAAGAGGGACAAGGTGGCCACCTGCAAGCAGGAAGAGGCCTTAGAACTGTCTTCAAGTGCCTTGATCTTGTACTTCCAGCCATGACAGTGTAATGCTTTTCTTGTTGTGTATCAGATTGTTTCTATTTTCTCTGAGGCTCCTCAGATCCTTCTAAAAACAATTAAAAACAAGGACAATCAGAATCCATTCTGATACAAGAGTTCCAAATGGTTGGGCTATTTCCATCTTTATTATGGAATTTCAAAATTTGGTTGATTTATTACTCTCCTAATCTGTCAGCATTG
Source organism: Zapus hudsonius (assembly GCA_004024765.1). NCBI lineage: Eukaryota > Metazoa > Chordata > Mammalia > Rodentia > Dipodidae > Zapus > Zapus hudsonius. Next base: position 6,837 of record PVHP010023292.1, read on the forward strand.
AATTTGTCCTCTATCCAAACATTTGAGAAATTCTCAAAGGATAACAAGGGTATGAATGAATAAAATGGGGAAAAAATTAATTTTCTACATAAAAGAAAATACTTTGGAGTCTCACTGATTATGTATTGCATGGATAAAATTATTGAAAAGTATATTACCTCATGGGGGCTGGAGAGCTGGATCAGCAGTTAAAGATGTTGGCTTACAAATCCTGAAGACCTTAGTTTCCCAGTATCCATTTAAAGCCAGATACACAAAGTATGGCACAAAGTAGAGTCCATTTACAACGTTCCTAGGCTGTGGTATACTCATTCTCATTCTCTCTCTCTCTCTTTCTCTCTCTCTCTCTCTCTCTCTCTCTCTCTCTCTGATTCTCTTTCCCTTTCTCTTTCAAATAAATAAAATTATTTTGAAAATGTAGATTCCCACTGGGCATGATGGTGCAGACCTTTAATCCCTGCATTTGGGAGGCAGAGTTAGGAGAGGAACTGTGAGTTTGAAGCCACGCTGAGACTACATAGTGAAAGAAATCCAGAGCAGGTTAGGCTAGAGTGAGAATCTACCTTAAAAGAACAACAAACAACAAAAAAGCATATTCCCTCAATTTTCAAAAAAAATTAAAAATCCCATATAATAGAATTCCAAAATAACTCTTAAAATATGACTAAGGGGCTGAAGAGACAGCTCAGCAGTTAGGTCAGTTGCCTGCAAACCCTAATGATCGGTGTTCCATTCCCCAGGACCCACGTAAAGCTAGATGCATAAAAACTGGCACATGCATCTAGAGTTCATTTGCAGTGGCTGAAGGCCATTATCTATCTATCTTCCTCTTTCTCTCTGTTTCTCTCTACTTGCAGATGAATAAAAATATTTTTAAATGTAAAACTAAAAATGTGATATAATATTGCCTAAATATTTCTGCCAAAAGGCCTCGTGTATTATTTAAATTCTTGGAATTACTCTTAGAAAAAACTGTTCTTTATCTCCAAGTAATTATATGACATCCTTATGATATTTTTTGAATGTTTTACTACTGAATTTTTACATTCTAAAAAATATAATTCTGATCCTCTCTGTTTAAAGATTGAAAAAGATTATAAGAAATAAAACTTGCCCATAGGGTATAAAACTAATGATCCAATATCTTTTAAATCCTTTGTTGAATTTTTCATGTGTAATCATTTTTCCTGAAAAGTAATAAACAGAATTGGGAATTTGGTTTCTTGCTTGTGTTTTTCTATGTGGAATGAGTTTCTGTTTCCTTCTAAAAGATATGAATATGCTTAATATTTTAGGTTATCATGAATGTAAAAGAATGCAAAAGAGTAACTAAATTCTAACAAATTTCAAGGCATTGCCCAATATGCATGTAATTTAGATAGACAGATGATAGCTAGATAAATAGATAGATAGATAAACAGACAGATACATACATACACACATAGATAGATAGATAGATAGATAGATAGATAGATAGATAGATAGATACATACATACATACATACATAGATAATTTCATGGTATATGTCATTTGTTTAAGAAAATTAAAAATTTTATGAAGTAATGATTAAACACAATTTATATGCAAATGCTTTCTTGAATACAATACTGATGACATACATTTAAATTATATTCCCCTTATTAATCTCTAGATACTTTGCTACTTTCTAATAGACATTGTACTTTTCCACCTGTCAAATAACCAGATCTGCCTACATCATTACAGTTGGATTTCTGTCATGAAGGTATATTTGTCTCAATTTCCCATCTGTAAGTAATATGAAAAGATAAAGCTATGTTGCTCAAATATAAACATAACTATTTTCATCTTGTTGGTACTGACTAAATTTCTACTCAGAGAAAAAAACTCTGCTGATGATTAGAATACATCATTAGTAATAAATAAGGGTCACTGGCTACATACCCAACATCATCAACATCTGTTACTTTGCTTCCAATGTATAAATTTCAATCCACAAAGGACTTCTGTATTCATATTTCAGTGATTTATCGCTGTATATATTATTGTATGCATTATTTTTTTCTAACAAATATAAATTGTAAACCAATTATTTTCCAACACAGTGCTAGGTACTGGGAAAGCAGCACACTCAGATGGATTTACAATGATTCAGCAGGCACTTGCATGTGGTATGAGATTTGTGGGCTGTGTGGTGCTGGGATGACTCATGCAGATTACAGAACACAAGAAACTGATCTGGACTGGGTACCGCCCATGGCTTTTCCATGAAAGAACACTCACACCGAGCTGCTCCAAAGTATGAGGTGTGAAATATCAACAGAATAGTACAGATTATTCCAGATAAATGCGGCAAGACATGACAAGTGCTCAGGGAAGAGACCTAGGGAGATTGAGAGTTCTGAGAGAAGACTAACTGGAGATGATCTCAGAATCACAAAGAGAAGAGTACATGATCAAGGAGAAAGAGAATGACTTTCCTAAGATGAAGCTTTTGTCCCTTCTTCAGAGCACAGAAGCCCATGAGTGATTGAGTCACTCCTAGATTTCAAAGGATCTGAAAATAGAAAAGAAATTTCTGTTGTTCCATAGTCATGCTCCTGATTTTGGTTAAGGCAATATAACCAAATATTAAAAAAAAATGTAAGGATCACAAGTGATCACTTCTTGATTGTGCAATGGAGACACCAAAGCCTAGGAGAGGTAATCAACAGCTTTTAATTTGGCCAAGTAATCCACACTTAACTGGAATCCCTTAACTGGAATTGGGACATAGGGCAAAATCCTTAGGGAACCAAAATCTTGGACCCCAAAGAGAAATTCACTTTACCAGTGAACTACAAAGATGCTACTCTCAATAGAATCTAGCCAATTCAGAAATGTGTATCTCAGTTAACCTATACTGATCTCACTCTCCAATGAAGATTCTGTTTGTATTTTTCAGAAGGCTCCAAGAGAGTCATGGCCTTTCCAACCCTACCAATGAGTCACAGATTGATGGCTGACATCCTGGCAAGAGATGAGCCACCCCAGTCCTACAGTGGAGGATCCAATGGAACCCCGCAGAGAGTGGTGGGGATAAGCAAGAGATCTATAACCACAGCCAATCAGTCAACCCAGGATAAGCCAGACAGACACCAAAGGTCTTCAACACAACCTAAAGCAGAAGTACAGGGGCCACTAAGACCTCAAAAATAAAGCAGCCTTAATACTCACCCACCATGACTCAAGGAACTGAGCAGAAGAGGAGGCATAAAGATTGTAAGAGCCATAGTGGAGAATATCCAGAGATATGCCCCCCCTCAGTAAAAACATACAAAGAGTTGGGGGGGGGAACAGGTTGACTCCTAGGCTATCCATAACCACCTCTCCCATGGACTGACCCAGTTTGCCCACGGAGGAGGACACCCACTTGATTGGAGACAAGGAGAAGGATACCACCATATTATTTACTCATATAGTGTATGTAAATATGAATAATAAAAGATTATATATAATACACATAAAAACCTAAACACCTGTATATAGAGAGAGAGTAAGAGAGAGAGAGAGAAATTCGGAATTCAGAAGTGAGAGAAGGTAGCAAGGAGAAGAACTGTGAGTACATTTTAGGAGGCAGGAGAGAAGAAAGAGAGGGAGAGAAAAGACAGGAAAAAAATCTATGGTGTCTCTCAGACTCATGTTTTCAAAACTGAAAAAGTGCAGACGTCTTTCAGCAGATGCATACTGTTGAACAAGGGGTCAAGCATTTCACATTAGCTTATGGGTTAGAATAATTGTTTTGAGGTCTTTAAGCAACTTTTATCAGTCAAAGTCCTTGTAGACAGAAGTCGTAGCAGTAGATCAACTGAAAGAACTTGATGTAAAGAATGTAAACTAAGTAAAAAAAATTAACTAATTAAAGGGTAAAGAGAAAAACATTAGGACAATGCAATTCATAAACAGAGGGAATCAGCTGTTATTCTTTAAGAGAAGAGTAGAATATAGAGTAAAACATAAATGTTAGTCCTCTGACAATGAGGAACCTGCTGCAGCCTGAAGGGAAGGTTTCTGAAATCAATTCTGGTGTTGGAAAAAAGGCACTAGAAGCTGTTTTGTCATCTTGTTTGAATCAGTTCCTGGGAATGCTAGAAGAAAACTGTGTTCAGTGGGAAGAGCATCACCAAAGCTGGAGTAAACCCTGCAGGACCAAACCTACAAGAAGCAGAAAGAGAGAGTGGGAGGCATGAGGAGAGGAAGAGATGGATGGGGAAGGACACGGGAAGAGGGAGCAAGGGAGGAAAGAAGGAAGAGAAATACCGACTGCTTTTTTCCCCCGGCCTTCAGGCTCCCACAATCATCCCTATGTGCAGAAGCTAAGAGAAAAAGAATTGTGGTTTTCAGAGTTCTGGCAAATCAGCCCAAAGACAAGCATGGAATGGTAAACTTAGAGTTCACAGTTATAATGTAACATTTGATGCAAAATTTAAGTAGAAATGACAATGGGGCAGTTGGCACATGATGCTGGTGCTCATGTGATGTCTCAATTTAGGATATCTGTGTACATAAATATGTGTGCAAAATTATACATCCATATACGTTTGAGAGTCTTCAGCATACTGAAATCATGACTGCAAGATAAGTTTAGGTTTAGAGGAAGAAAACGCTGCTAGGGAAAAGTCTCAGAAACTGAACTGAAGGGCCAAGGAAATTGGTCCAAATCTACAAGGGGTGACCATCATTAGGAAATAATTCAGGTAAATACTAGGTCACATAAAAGCATGATGGGAAATATTTTTAAAAGCATTACAGGGCATTCTACTTTGTAAAATGCAGTTAAAAAGCTCAATGAGTGAAAAAGACAGCTTTTAGTGTTGGAGAAATTTTGTTCGTTGGCAACTTCAGAAAGAGCTATTTTTATGTAATATTCACAAAAGCTGAGTAAACTGTGGGTGAATAAAGTTAAGAAACCCTGGGGAAAAATTTTATAAGTTCAGCTACAAATAAAAAAAGCAAGCAAACAAAAAAATAACAACAAAAAAACCCAACATGATAGCTAGTGAGATTATGAAATCAAAGGAGGACTTTGGTTTGATTTTTAAAATATGGTAAAGTTGAGCAAATTTTCTTACCCTGTAACATTACCCAGGTGAGCTGTGTGTGTGTGCATACAACAGAAATAGACCATTGCAAGGAATAACCCCTAAGAATACAGGTAGACTGTATATATGTAAGGTACAGGAGGAGAGGGAGAATAACACTAAATGTTTATTACTATTCATTTTTGTTGTCAAGCAATTTTTCAAAACTATCTGATTAAAGAAAATCAGTTTAGTAACAAATGGGTAGATATGTATCAATTCAGTATTTTTAATTGCCTGATTACTTTCACCTGAATTTTCTTTTCACCCAAATATAATTATCATCAGGGATTATTCACCTTTAGCCTTTAAAAAAAAACCTTTGAGGATTTTTATAAAATGTAGCAGATGACAACAGATTCTCTCATCTTGTTTTTCATATAGGCTTAACATTTGAGACATAGGTTTGAAAGATATAACATTATTTGTTAACTATTCTCCACCTTGTGTCTTTGAAGTCATTGAATATTGCATCCATTACCTTTCAGGTCCCATTGCTTTTGGTGAGAAGAAGTCAGTTGTTGAAGTTGAATTTTTGAACCTTACTCAAGGACTTTACCTATATTTCATGTTCATTTGAAAATTAATGTTGACAACACTAAGCATTGCCTCTTTTCTCTCTTTCAACTTCTTTTTAACCCTACTCTATGACAAGCAAAGGAGTGCTGATTTAAAAACAAAAATTTCTCAAACTTATTGGCCAAAGTGATATAAAATTAGCTTTTTTATCCCACTGCAGTACCTAACCGTTTCTGGGGGTGAGGGGGAAGAGAAGGGATCCTCATGAAAAAAATAGAATATATGTAATGAAATTACTGACCATGATTCAGCAACATGACCAAAAATTATTATTATCACTGTGTTTTCGAAATTGTTTTTCCTGGAAAATTAGACCTAGAAAAAAAAGCTCAGGGGCAGAGCATGATGGCAGACGAGTAGCAGCCTTGCCAGGACTCTCTCCGTAAAGGTTTGATTTTCCATCTGGGATCCAAACCCCGGACACCAGCTGGCCCTGAACCCAAGCCCACCCTCTCCCCAGCTCGTGCACCAGCCCAGACAGGGTTCCCCAGGGGCTTTCTGATCCACAGAGGAACAGAGAGCTGCCCTCCCCCCACTCCAAGCTCCCACCATCACAATTGTCTCCTTGCAGGCACTTCCCGAGCCCTTGCTGGATGAGCACCTTTACCTCCTGGGGCCTGCTCCCTCCAGCACCGATTCTTGGGTGCACTTCTCCCCAGGACTCCCCCCACATACACAGGCAGACGCACTCATTGGGCAAACTGACCTAGCTCGGTTCCGGAAGCCCACTCCAGACCACAGCTGCCGGGTGGGGCCAGGCCTCAGGCACCTGGGAAACTCTGCCAGTGCTGGGAGGGCAGAGGCCCTGCCAGGAGGGCACAGGCAGCTTCGGCGGGCACCAGGGACCACACGCCACTGAAAAGAGGGTACTGTCAGGTGGGAAAACACTGGGCTGTATAGCTCGAGGTGCTGGGGCTGTTTCTACTGCAGCATACCAACTGGGAACAGGGGCCTATGTTGTGGCTCTAAGACTAAACAGTCACATAAAGAGGGATCCAGACAGGTAAAACCTAAGTCTCTCTGGGTTTTACCAGAACACCCCAATAGGAAAGCCCTCTGTTTAAGATCAAACCTGGTGATCTTTCCACTGGAAGCAAAGTGGGCTGAACAGCACTCCCCAAGGTGCCTGAGTCCCACTCCCCTACCTGGACATGGGCAGAAACCAATGGAAAAAAAAAAAAACACAGAAATCAAAGATGGAACTCCCCAACTCAGGGCCCGTAGTCCCATTATGGAACAGGAAAGTGGCAAGGAAGTGGAGACAGCAAATATAAAATCCCAAAAAAAGAATAATATGATTCCTGACCACAACTGCAATGCAGATATGAAGTAGTTAATGGCTGATATGGAAACTATGAAAAGACATGAATGAGATGAAGCTCACCAACACAAGCATAGACTCCAGAATGAATTTAATGGAGAGAAATATGAATGACTTCAGAAACACATTAAGTGAATTGAAGGTGAACCAACTACGGGAGGAGCTAGACAATCAATTGATGAAATTTGATGAGGACTTAAGAAATGTTAAAAATGATTTTCAGGAATCCCTAGAAAAAAACAAAAATAGACTGGAAATTGGATCTCACCAAAGAATTGCAGACTATAAACAAAATTAGAGCAGAAACCAAAAATGAAAAGGAGTTGTTAAAAACCTCCCTTGAATCAATCAGTCCCAGAGTTGACAATCTGGAGGACAGACTCTCAGATGTTGAGGATAAAACAGAAGGAATTAATAAGGATATCATAGGTTTCAATAAATTCAAGGAATCAAGTGAGCAATATTTGAGGGATCTATGGGATACCATAAAGAAGCCCAATATAAGAATCATGGGGATCCCAGAGGGAGAAGAAGCCCAGGCTAAGGGCATAGGAAATATTTTCAACAGAATTATTCAAAAAAACTTCCCCTATCTAACAAGAGAAAGCCCACTCAACATTCAAGGGGCCCAAAGGACTCCAAAGAGACAGGACATGAAGAGGAATTCTTCAAGACATATTTTAATTAAGATGCCTAACAAAGAAAGCAAAGAGAAAATACTCAAAGCTGCAAGAGAAAAGCAAACCATAACTTATAAAGGAAAATCCATCAGACTCACCTCAGACTTCTCATTAGAAACCATGAAAGCTAGAAGGGCTTGGAATAATGGTGTTTCAGGGCCTAAAGAAGTATGGCTTTCAACTTAGACTATTGTACCCAGCAAAGGTATTCCTCATAATAGATGGAGAATTGAAAGTGTTCCATGAAATAAACCAGCTCTATGACTATTTGAACATAAAGCCAAAATTACAGAAGATTCTACAGGACATATCCCACACAGAAGGAACAAGAAATCTTCCTCAGAAGAGTACCAGAGATCAGACACGACAACCAGAGTCAGTGCGCTAATAACAGCACAAAAGACAACAAACCCCATTAACCCTTCATCATGGCGGGCTTAGAGCAAACCTCACAGTTATATCTCTGAATATAAATGGACTTAACTCCCCTATGAAAAAGACACAGACTTGCAGGGTGGATCATAAAAATGGACCCTTCCATCTGCTCCCTTCAGGAAACACACCTTACCTCTAAAGACAGCAGTCTTCTTAGAGTAAAAGAATAGAAAACAGTTTATCAGGCATGTGGAAGTAAAAAATAAGCGGGTGTGTCTACATTAATTTCTGACAAAATAGACTTTACACCAAAATCAATTAAAAAGGATAATGATGGTCACTTCTTACTCATCAAAGGAATGATCCAACAGGAAGATATCACCTTCATTAACATATACTCACCAAATTTGGGTGCAACACAGTTCATAAAGGAAACCCTACTCAAAAATAAAGCAGAAATAGACTCTAACTCCATCATGGTAGGAGACTTTAATACACCTCTATCAGCTCTAGACAGATCAAGCAAACAGAAGATCAGTAGGGACAAAGCGGAGCTCAATAATACCATTGACCAGCTGGGGATAACAGATATTTATAGAACATTCCACCCAAAAGACACAGAGTATACATTCTTCTCAGTAGTGCATGGGGACTTTTTCTAAAATTGATATCTTAGGTCATAAATCATACTAAACAAATTCAGGAAGATTGAAGTAGTTCCTTGCATCATATCAGAGCATAATTCATTAAAGGTAGAAATTAACAATGGAACAGGATCCAGAAAATGCACAAAGTAATGGCGCCTGAACAGTTCACTCCTAAAAAATGATTGGATCATCAAAGAAATAAAACAGGAAATTCAAAAATTCCTAGTAGTAAATGATGATGATAACACATCTTGTCAGAACTTCTGGGACACAATGAAGGCAGTCCTAAGGGGGAAGTTCATTGCGCTAAATGCCTTCATATCAAAGACAGAGAGGTCTCAAATCAATCACCTAACAACCCACCTAAGATCATTGGAACAGATGGAAAAAGCTAACCCGAAGAACTCAAGATGAAAGGAAATAATTAAAATCAGAGCTGAGATTAATGAATTGGAAATAAAGAAAACGATTTAAAAAATAGATAAATCAAAGAATTGGTTCTTTGAAAAAGTTAATAAGATTGACAAACCCCTGGCCAATCGAATCAAACAAAGAACTGAGAAAGCCCAAATTAACAAAATCATAAAGGACAAGGGGGAAATCACAACAGATCCTGAAGACATTGGAAGAATCATCAGGTCATACTTCCAAAACCTCTACTCAACAAAATTAGAGAACCTGGAAGAAATGGATAAAAATTTGGACACCTACTAACTACCAAAGCTTAACCCAGAGCAGATAAAATCACTAAATAAACGTATCACATCCACAGAGATTGAAGATGTAATCAAAAACCTTCCCAAAAGGAAAAGCACAGGACCAGATGGTTTCTCAGCTGAATTCTACCAAGCCTTCATCATAGAGATGAAACCACTCTTTGTGAAGCTTGTTAGAAGCATAGAAAAAGAGGGAAGGCTTCCAAACGCCTTCTATGAAGCTACCATTGTCCTAATCCCCAAACCAGGCAAGGATGCAACAAGAAAAGAGAACTACAGATCCATATCTCTGATGAACTTAGATGCAAAAATCCTGAACAAAGTCCTAGCAAACTGGATACAATGCTACATCAAAAATATTATCCACCCTGACCAAGTTGGCTTTATCCCAGAGATGCAGGGATGGTTCAACATACGCAAGTCAATAAATGTAATCAACCATATTAATTAGCTCAAACACAAAAATCACATGGTTATCTCAATAGATGCGGAGAAGGCCTTTGACAAAATTCAACACCTCTTCATGTTCAAAGCTCTTGAAAGAATAGGCATAGATGGCCTATTCCTCAACTTAATAAAGACAATTTACAAAACTCCTAAAGCACAGCTCATTCTCAATTGGGAATGACTCAAGGAGTTCCCACTCAACTCAGAAACAAGACAAGGCTGCCAACTCTCACCATTGCTCTTCAACATAGTGCTTGAAGTTCTAGCCCAAGCGATTAGACAAGAGAAGGGCATAAAAGGGATACAAATCGGAAAGGAAGAAATTAAACTATCCCTCTTTGCAGATGACATGATCCTTTATATATCAGACCCAAAGAATAGTATCAGTAACCTCTTGAAGGTGATTAATGCCTTCAGCAAGGTGGCAGGATACAAAATCAACTCACAAAAATCAGTAGCCTTTCTATATGCAGAAGACAAGCAGACAGAAAAAGACATCAGAGAGACTGTCCCATTTTCTATAGCCTCAAAGAAAATCAAATACCTTGGAATATCACTAACCAAGGTTGTAAAGGACTTATATAAGGAAAATATTGAAACACTCAAGAAGAAAATAGAGGAGGATGTGAGAAGATGGAAAGATATTGCATGCTCATGGATAGGGAGAAAAAAACTATAGCAAAAATGGCAATCCTGGCAAAAGCGATTTACAGATTCAATGCCATGACGATAAAAATCCTAACTTCTTTCTTCACAGACATAGAAAAAATAATCTCTAAATTTATTTGGAAGGGCAAAAGACCTTGGATAGCCAAAATTATTCTAAGTAAAAAATCCTACTCAGAAGGTATCACCATACCTGACTTCAAAACATACTACAAAGCCATAGTAACGAAAATAGCATGTTAATGGAATAAAAACAGACAGACAGACAGATCAATGGAACAGAATTGAAGACCCAGATTTAAATGGAAGTAACTTCAGTAATTTGGTCTTTGACAAGGGGCCAACAATGTACTCTGGGCCAAAGATAGCATCTTCAACAAACGGTGCTTGACGAATTGGATAAACACGTTTAAAAAAATGAATATAGGCCCACTCCTTTCACCATGCACAAAAATCAACTCAAAACGGATCAGAGACCTCAATATAAATCCTGTAACCCTGAGTACCCTGGAAGAAAAAATAGGAGGAACTCTACATGAAATAGGAGTAGGGAAAAATTTCCTGAGCAAAACTCCAGCAGCCCAGGAAATGCAACAATCACTTAACCAATGGGACCTGATCAGGCTCAAAAGCTTCTGTACAGACAAACAAACCATACTCAGAGCCAATAGACCCCCATCAAACTGGAATACGATCTTTACCAGCTATAACTCAGACAAAGGCCTAATCTCCAGATCTTGCAGAGAACTCAAAAAAAAATACATAATAAAATCTCAAAGAGCCCCCTCACAAAATGGGGCACTGATATCAAAAGAGAATTCACAGAGGAGGAAAAACAAATGGCCTTGTCCCATCTAAGAAAGTGCTCAGCATTCTTAAGCATCTGGGTAATGCAAACCAAAACCACAATGAGGTACCACCTTACTCTGGTCAGAATGACAATCATAAAGAAAACCAACAACAATCATTGCTGGCAAGGATGCAGGGGAAAAAGGAACCCTCATTCACTGCTGGTGGGAATGCAAACTTGTTCAACCGCTATGGAAAGCAGTGTGGAGACTTCTAGACAGAAGCGACATAGAACTACCAATGGACCCAGGTATCCCTTTACTAGGCCTCTACCCCCAAGATGTTACATCTAGATGCAGAAACTTTTGTACAACTATATTTATAGCTGCTCAATTCATAATAGCCAAGAATTGGAATCAACCCAAATGCCATCCATGGAGGAATGGACAGCGAAACTGTGGTATATATTTACAAGATGGAATTCTGCTCAGCTGAAAGGAAAAATGACATATCAAAATTTAGGAAAAAATGGTCTGACTTTGAGCAGATCTTACTAAGTGAACACTCAAAGGATCACAGAATAGAACACTGCATATTATCCCTCATATGTGGTCTTTAACTAGGCTCAATGTCAACTCTACGCAGACTAGTAGAAAGAAGTGAGAGGTTATGAATGAGGGGTAAGGGATGAGGGAGGGGAACGGCTAAAGCATGAGGCTAAACCAAATTAGGTTCAAAAACATAAAATCCTTTTTAGTATACTGTAACCTATTGCACAAGTAGTGGGTGTCGACTGGCAAGAGGGACCATGAGTAGTAGGGGAGAGAGTCTAAACCTATGAATAATTGATCAGTCTGACAACCTCTGGTCCCAGTCACCAGTTCCTTCCCTCATTAAGCTGTTGACCAAAGTGACCCATGAGGTTCCTAAAACAAGACAGAATTCTGACAAAGCCCTTGAATGCTGTCCCCAGGCCTGAGGCAAAACCCTATTGCTAAAGAAACCCTAAAATGCCATCGATCAGCATCAAGAGACCCTTCAAGGTCCGGAATGGTAACCAGCCCCCAGGTGGTAATTAGTGTATTGCTGGAAGGCACTGTACAAGCTGCCAGGGGAAGCTGATCAATGACAGCTGAAGTAAACAGAGACCACTGGCATGAAACACAGTCTGTGGCCATGAATAGGCTGACCATACCTCCTACTGGGAGAGAACAGGGAACCAAAAAAAGGAGCACTCGTGCAATGGAGGAGCCTGGGCATGGGGGAGACAATCAACAGCTTTTAAATTCAGCCAAATATTCCACTTAGAGAGGGGGAGCCCTTGACTGGAACCGGGTATTCAGGGCGATATGCACCAGATCCCTTACTCTTGGGCTCACAAGAAAATATGCACTATGGGAGCAATTGACAGGGAGGCTACTAAAAATAGAATCTTGGTAATCCAGAATTGTGTATATTTGTTAACCTAGACTGATCTCACTCTCTGATGGAGAATGTGTTTGTATTTTTCAGGATGCAACGACAGAGCTGTGGCCCATCTAATCTTACCATCTGACCGTAGGCAGATAGCTGAGATCCTGGCAAGAGATGAGCCACCACAGTGATATCATGGAGGATCCATATGGAATCCCACAGAGAATGACAGGACGAACAAGAGATCCACAGCCACAGCCATTCAATCAACACAGGATAAGCCAGGGGGTCAGAAACCAACAATTTTTGACACAAAGACCCCTAAGCTCACAACATTAAAGCAGCCTTAATACTCACCTACCACGACTCAGGGAACTGAGCAGAAGAGGGGGTGGAAAGTTTGTGAGAGACGTGGTGGGGGAGACTATCCAGAGGCATGGCACCCCTCAGTAACAACACACTTGGGCTAGGAGAACAAGGCTGAGTTCTAGGCTATCCATGGTCCCCTGCTACAAGGACTGATCCAGACGACCCACAGAGGAGGAAATCCAGCTGATTGTGGATGGGGAGGGGGGCATTGGGGATAACGACTCATTGTTTTCCCACTAAATAATGTAACTCATTATGGACAATAAATATATATTTTAAAAAAGAACTACTTTATTATTTTGGCATGAGAAATCATTCACTGGTCTGAGAATTTTCAAAGTTATGTCATCAATATTCTTTTTTCCTGCAGACATACACTTATGGAAGGACATAACCATAGGGAATTAGTACAAGGGAGAATTACACATGAAAAATCAAATATCCTGGTATTTGTATTTCCTAAATAGAGTACAAACTTTAAAAAAAAAGCTCAGTGGAAATTAAAATATTGATGGAATAAATTTCAGAAATTCTACTTTCTCATTTTTCTATGCAATGTTCCCAGAATTAGGGTTCTTAACAATACTCTTTCAATTTTCTCATGTTTTAATAGTTTTATAATTTCAAGTTTCACTTTTCAAACCATTTTGTAGTTGTTTGTTTTTCTTATAAGCCATAAGATCCAATTTCATTCTCAGCAAAAGGATACATAGTTTTGCCAACACTATTTATTGGAGACAGTGTTCTTTTCCCATTGTTTATTTACAACTTTGTCAAAAAATAATTTGACTCTAAACACCTGATTTCATGTCTGAACTCCATTGTCCCACCAGTCAGCACATATCAAATGGTATGTTGTATTGATAGTTGCACGTAGTGCAGCTTGAAAACAGGTAGGGTTATACCACCAGCTTTGTTCTTCTTCATCATGATTTCCTTGGTTATTGGGTGGATTTTGTGATCCCATATAAATTGTAGGATTATATTTCTCTTACTGTTGAAAAAAAAAGATAACATTGGATTTTTGGTAGAGATTGAATTGAATATGCAGATTGCCTTGGGGAGTATGAGCATTTTAACAATATTGTTAGAATTCATGAATATATATTTTTAACCCATTCAATTTTTTTCATGAAACTTTTGTAGTTTTCTGTATTTCAGTGATCTCCTTCATAAAAATCATTCCAAAATTTTTTGTAGCTGTTGTAAATGAGATTATTCTTTTGATTTCTGTTTTTCTAGGTTCATGATTATCATGTAGGAAATGCTATTATATCTCTGTGTTGATTTTTGACTCCTTCAAATTTTCTGTATAATTTTATTAATTTGAACACATTTTTGAAATAAGAGAATTTTATGGAAATAAGGTAGTGTTTTCATGAATCAGTGGCAATTTCATTTTATTCTTTGTGCTAATTGCTCTGAAGGTGATATCCAATAATCTACTGAATAGAAAAAGCATAAATAGGAATTGTCTTGTTTGGATTTCAGAAGAGAGGCTTTTAGTCTTTCTTTACTAAGGATACTTTAAATAATTATAGTTGTTTATCCCATAAAGTCCAAAAAACTATGTTAGGTAAAGTAAGTAAGTAAGTAAGTAAGTAAGTAAGTAAGTAAGTAAGTAAATAAATAAATAAATAAATAAATAAATAAATAAATCCATGTTGCAGTTACCTTCACGTTGCTAGGACAAAACACTTGACCAAAAGCAGATGATTGGAGGAAAAGGCTTGTTTTGCCTTACAGTCATAGAGAAGTATCATAATGACAGAGAAGGGAGGGAGAGCAGGGGCTGGCCATCACTTCTTACTGTAGCAACTGGCAGGAGGAGCTGGCTCTAACACGCATAAGCCCACCTTTCCCCCAGTAACACAATTTCTCCAGCAAGGCTCTACCTCCAAAATTGTTATCAGTAGGGGGGCAAATATTCATGACACACAAGTCTATGGGGATATCTGATTCAAGCTGCTGAAGGGACATTCCATATACAAAGCACCATAAACCCTTGATGCCTGGACTAGTCCAACAGCCTATGAAAGGAGGCTCTTAGGACCACAAATCAGAAACTTCTCCCTGTGGGAAGAATTAGCTCCAAATCATATGTACCTTCACTTTGATCATTTTAAAGTATTTTGAGATTTTTTTTACTATGCATTTGGATGCTTGTTTTTCTGACTAGATTATTTATAAAGGTTTTTTTTTCTAAATCCCTCCTTGATTTATTTTCTAGTTTAATTATTTAAATATGACTACAGAAAAGTAAACATAAAACATTTGTGTTACAAAACCGTGATGCTGTATTCTCTATTTCCCTAAGTTCTATTTTTTTCCCACACTTCTCTTGGGCCTTCATAATTCCTGAGGGAAAGCAGCTATGTGAAGGTAAGCCCAATGAAAACACACCTGTTGCTCTCTGATCTGAATTACCTTATTCTGGATAATTAGGTACTCCACAAAGTGTAATTATTCTGCTATGAAACAATTACATTACCTTATTCTCATGAATAAAGGTAATCTATTTCACTGAGGGGAAATCACAAGGTCATCTTTCCCTATAGTTCCCAGAAATCTACTGTTCAGAGGCAATTTCTTCGCCACTTTCTTTCTTTCTGTGAAAGCTAATCGTACTGGTGGGTTCCACCTGGTTTATTATGTGTACCCTGTTGTCTTCTTAAATCATGAATTATTTCTCAACAAGGATACTAGTAACAAAAATTGTTATTTTCACCTTTATTACTGTTTTTAATGTGCTGTAGAGATGCATGAGATTTGCAGAATTTCTGAATACACCGTTGCCTTATTATTGGCAAAATGCAATTACACAACTAATTGGCTGTTACATTGCAGTGTGATACATGCTTGGCCCGAAGCTCTCCCTGCTGGCAATGCAGGCGTGGGTCTACTCCTGTGCCCCCCTTTTCAATATGCTTTATTATTTGAGCCAAGAGAATGGTCACTCAGTGAATGTGCTTGGCAACTCCAAGGAACAGATGCCTGGCTCTCGCGTTTATCTTTCTCCCAACAGGAACAATATGGTAATAAGTGCCTGATTTTTTGGATAAAAGTCAAGCTACTTGCTCAGCCCAGTGGCTGGATTTTTTGGGCATTGACAAATGTACCTTTGTGATAGTTTCATGTTAAATGGGTATTTTTTTGTTCCTGATTATTTTGATGGTGGGAATTCAAATTGATTTAAATTAGAGAAATTAGTTACACTGAATAATTGAATTTTTCCAAAATTTTCTCTTCTCCTCTCCCCATATCTCCCTGCCACCAAAATTCTGCAACTCTTCAGGAGTGAATAAAATATAAAATAGAGAAAAATTGTAAGATCAGAAAATGGATCACTGGTCATTTATTCATTCAAAATAAAATGTATAGTGAGAGGAAGTTATCTAGTTTAATTTTCTGGCAAGTATTTATCCAATTTGTCCAGCACCATTTGTAAAAGGTGCTTACCTTTTCACCAGTTAATATTGTTGGTGTCTTTCTTGAAAATGAAGTAACTATAGTTGCTTGAGCTTAAGGCACAGTCTTCAATTCTGTTCCATTGGTCTATCTGTCTAATTTTGTGCAAGTACCATACTGATCTTGTTACTTTGGCTTTGTAGTATATCTTTAGGTCAGGTATGGTGATATTGCCTGACTTGTTTCTTTTAGTAAGGATGACTTTGGATATCCAAGGCCTTTTGCCATTCCAATATATTTGGAGATTGTTTTTATGTCTGCAATTGGTATTACATTGAATCTGGATATAACTTTGAAAGTATTGCCATTTCACGATATTAATTCTACCTACCATTAAAAAACCTACTAACAGATGTTGGCAAGGATGTAGGGAAGGGACCCTCATTTATTGCTGGTGGTAATGCAAACTTATACAACCACCATGGAAAGCAGTATGGAGGCTCTTGAACAGGATGGATGTACAGCTTCCAGAGGACCCAGCTATCCCTCTACTGGGTGTCTTCTCCCAAAATTCCTCACTGAAACACAGACATTTGCTCAACCATGTTTATAGCATCTCAATTCATCTCAAATCATAGCTAAAAATTGGAATCAACCCAAATGCCCATCACTGGATAAATGGATATCAAAGGTGTGGCATGAGCTGCCAGGGGAAATTGGTCAATGATATTTGTAGAAAGCAGAGACCACTGATATACAATACAGACTGATTCCATGAGAATGCTGAACACTCTGCTATATGGAAGAGACCAAGAAGTCAAGAAATGCTCATCTGTGCAATAGTGGCGCTAAACCTAAGAGGGTCATCAATGGCTTACTAATTGGCTAAGATCCACTTAGTGACAAGGAGCCCTTAACTGGAACTGGGATCAATGGCAAAATCTTATGGGGACCAAGAACCTGGCTTCGTAGGGGTAATTCCCACTACCAGAGATATACATAGAGGCTACACCCATTAGGAGCTAGCCATAATAACAATGTTGTCTCATTTAACCTATATTGATCTCACTCTCCAGTGGAGATTTTGTTTGTATTTTTCAGAAGGTGGTGAGAGAGCCGGGAACAACTCAATTCTACCAACAAAACATTGGATGATGGCTGACATCCTGGCAGGAGACAAACCACACCTAGCCTTCACACAGCAAGTCTGATAACTTATGAAAGGTCAATAGAGACAGACACTAAAGATACCCAACACAACCCAGGGCAAAGATCCAGAGATACTTAAGATCTCAACAATAAAGCAGACTCAAAACTCATCCACTATGGCTCAGGGAACTAAGCAGAAGAAGGGGCAGAAAGAATGTAAGAGCCATGGTGGGTGAGAATATCCAGAGACATCGCCCCCCTCAGAAACAACACACAAAGGAGGAAGAAAAAAAAAAGAAAGAAAAACTGGCTCCCTCTGGTGCAGTTCATAACCCCCTATCCTATGGATAGATCCAGTATTTGCACAGAGGAAGTACCCCAGTGGGTAAGGGTCAGAGCGGAGGGAAATGGGGACACCTTCACAATATTTGCTCATACACTGTATATATTTACTAATAATAAAGATATTAAATAAATACATAGAAAATATATAAAAATTTTAAAAACGAATTCAAAGTCATCTCACTACAGTGTGAAGACAGATTACTGTTCATGAGACTCTATCTCTAATTGTTTAATAAACTAACTAATTACAAATAAATAGCCTCATGATTGTGGTTTCAATGTATAATACCCCAAATATGCTCATGTGTTTGATTGCTTGGTCTCCAGCAGATAGTGCTGTTTGGGAGGTTGTGGAACCATTTGGAGGTAGGGCCTAGGAGGAGGAAGTGAGTCCCTGGAGTCAGGCCAGGATGCCAGGTGACCATCATGCCTCCTGTTCCTATAGCTATGCCTTACCCACTACCACTATGATGGCAAGTTTTCCCTATAAAAGTGAAAAAAAAAAAACCTTTCATAACAAGCTGTTTCTTGTTAAGCATTGGTCAGAGCAATTACAAATCAACTAATACACTCTCTTTGGGTGAAAAATAAATAAAAATAAATAAATAATAAAAAATAAATATGATGTATTCATCAAAATTTTCATATTTTTGAAAATATTTTTGGTAGGTTGTACTTAAAGGTGAAGCCCATGTATAGGTACACTGTATGGGTGTAATGATGGATCCTTGAATTAGGTCACTGAAAGAGCAGAAATATGGTCTTTGATAAGCTTTAATATGGAAGATTATCCAAGCTAATTAACAAAAGGATAGGAAAGCAAACTACTACCAGTATGATCAGCAGCTAGAACAAAGATTTGTGTTAGAATAAATGATTGAATAAAGTTTGAATGACAGTTATCTGGAGGTTGTAGCACATTGTTATGAAACATGTTCAAACAAGAAAAAGATGTGTTATAGGAATGGAGGGAAGAGATTTGTGATATGTTTTTCTGACTAGCTATTATTGTTTGAAAATGGCCTATATATCCTCCTAAAAAGGGTTGGATGTGCATTGTCTCCCGAAGGCTCATGCATTTGGACACTTGGTCCCCAGCTGTTGGTGGTGTTTTGTGAGGTCACAGAAAGTGAAGCTTATTTGGAGGAAGTGGGTAGCTGGAAGTGGACATTAGGGGTCATATCCCATTTCCGGTTAAGGCCAAAGTTCTCTGCTTCCTGATTCAATCAGGTTAAGCAAGCAATCTGAGGCCTCTCCCTCCATGAATCTCTATAACTATCCCTTGCCAATGGGCAAGCCTGTATTCTCATAAGCAGTAAGTGAAAATTAACTTCTCCCTTGTTACTGTCACAGCACTAAGAAAAGCTAAGTAACATATGTCCTGAGGATAGTAGACATTATTTTAATATCGCAAGCAATGCAAATCACTGAAAACTATGACAAAGAATGTGTTTAAGCTAATTTGATGTTTGAAATGATAACTGTGGAGTATGGAGGCAGATTGTTTTATAGTATACAAATAGGACCAATTCAGTTGAGAAATAATTGCAGCAGAGCTAGACGGTACTAGTCAGGGTTTCAGTTAGGGAATTAGGAGTAAAAGGAATGATAATTAGTAGAGATCCCAAAGATAATATCATTTTTAATGTATGTTTTATGTTTATGTGTGTAGGTATATGTGACGGGCAGAGGGTAATCTTGGGTGTCTTCCTCAGTAATGCTACACACCTTTTCTTTTTCATAGATGGATTCTCTCATTGGCCAGGAACTCATCAAGTTGGCTAGACTGACTGGCCAATGAGCTCCAGGGATCCGAGACCTGCTTCTTTAGTACTGGAATTGCAATTATGTACCTCAATGCCTGCCTTTTCTTGTGGGTAATAGGAATCAAACTC
This sequence comes from Zapus hudsonius, assembly GCA_004024765.1. Classification (NCBI taxonomy): domain Eukaryota; kingdom Metazoa; phylum Chordata; class Mammalia; order Rodentia; family Dipodidae; genus Zapus; species Zapus hudsonius. The sequence continues at coordinate 26,736 of PVHP010023292.1, forward strand.
AGGTCGGAAAGCTTTTGAGGTAAACACACACTAAATAAGCAGTCTCTCATGCCCCTCCACATACCCAACATATATCTAGAGAAAAATAACTTTAGCCCTGACCCCCCCCTTTATTATAATCTCTTCTTGCTCCATACAAGATAAGCTGAGACTGAAGAAATATTATAGTTGACACAGGAATACATTAAAGTGTTTCTTAGTTCATGAATTCTCCAGAGAGAACAGAAAGGACATGCAATTTTCTGGAATCATCCTGGAGAGATGAAGGCAGCTGGAGCCTGCTGGCCCTCGGGCCTCTCAGAGTTTCCTGCCACTTCCCACAGGACAAGTCTTTGTCACCCTGACATCCTAACCCTTGTCCTACCCTTTCCAACAAGGAAGCCCCAAGTCCCAGAAGCCACAGAAGCCAAAGAAGAGGACTGATTTCCATGTTCACAACCCTTTTCATTGTAATTGCCAGAACAAAGATTAAAGCCATATTAATCCTTATGACTTTGGCCTGGCTTCCTGAAAACTTCTTGAATCACAACAAAAATTAAAATGAAATTCCACAGTAACCAAAAACTACGTAAAACCCTAAGGCATATCAGATGGTGTGGTCCAGAGATAAAGCAGTATAAAGAGGAATTTATTAAATAGAAAGGACTGTTAATGAACTATGTATGTAATTAGACTAAGTTATTATGCAAAGACGTACAAAAAAAGAAGTAAAAATTAGTAAATTATTATGAGACAAAGTAGAAAAATATAGAGAAAAAATTGAAAGAATAAATAAAAGTAAATTCTAGCTTTTTGAAACCAAATAAAATAATAAATATCAAGTCTC
>PVHP010023293.1:0-27595 GCA_004024765.1 Zapus hudsonius
CACTGAAGACTACTCTCATAACAAGCATGCTAGAGAAGAATTATCTTACACAACATTTTTTTTTCTTTCTTTGGCTTCAGTTTATACCCTAGTTCAGGAAAATTGAAGGCTATTATAAAATATATTCTGTGTTGAATGATCTTGCCCAAGTAGAAGCTAATGTCAGTGCTCAGAGCCCATTGAAGGTAAGCTAAGCTATGCTCTGTAAGTTATGGGTATTACATGCTTTTTGAACTGAACAGTATTTTCAAAGACAGGTTTGTTGGGATGTAACTCATCACAAGTCCAAGAACATCTGTAATAGGAAACTCTGATACCTAAACTAAGCCAGGTGTCTTTGGTTCTTATAGCTGACTCAGCATGGGCTGTGCTACAGAAAAGCAGCATCCCCACTCAAGCTACTCAGCACCTTACACGTTTTCTAGAAATAACATTTGTTTTATAGAAACACAATTGTAAAACAAAATGGGGCTTAGGATACAACTCAGCTGGCAGAATGCTTGTGTAGTTGTCTTGAGGTCCCGGGTTTGATCCCCAACCCCACAAAAAAGCAGGCATAGTACACAACTGCAATCCAAGGACTCGGGAAGTGGAGGCAGGAGACTCAGAAATTGAATGTCATCCTCAGTTCCATAGTGAGTTTAAGGCCAGCCTGGGCTACATGAGACCCTATCTCAAAGAAAAAAAAAACCCTTGCAATTTAGTTTTTGTTGATTTTTTTAAATTGACATTGTCCGGAAGACTCTCACAATATTTTCATGGTGGACCTTTCTAAAATCCATTTTCCATAGCACTGTGAAAATTTTCAAAGGGGAAAATGAAGAAGAATGGTAACAGTAACTTCGTTGTTCCCTAATTGAAAAGTTTAGGTATTAACTCATACCCCTATATCCAGACTGCTCCTAACTCTGACAGTTAATTGACTCTATTATGATATTATTGGATCTCACTTAAACTAGAAGATATTGTTGCTTTTGATGGTCTATTGAAATAAGGCAGTTAATTTTTATAGGTTTGGAGAATGAGATACTTGACCCTGTAAGTCATCTATTTTTCTATTTCTTCTTTTTCTTATAATGAAATACATAAAACAGGCCACTTTTATAAAGAAGGATTTTAAGCTAATAACTATATATATATATATATATGTAATTTTTAATACACAGAAACTTTCTATGTACAAGTCATATGTTGGTACAACCGTTACCCTCCTCCCTGTCCCCCTCAGTGGGATTGCTTGTATGCACCATGGGGCTATGAGTTGTTAGAGCAGCAAACAGTTATGGAGGGGGAGGAAATGCCTCTGGATATTCCCCCACCATGGCTTTTACACTTTTTCTGTCTCCTCTTCCACAAAGTTCCTTGAGCCATGGTGAGTGAGTTTTAAGTCAGCTTTAGTGTTGAGCTCTTAGCAGCCTCTGGATGTCTGCTTTGGAACATGAGAGTGTCCTCAGTGTCTGTCTCCATCACCCTGGTGCAGGCTGTCAGGCTACCTATGAGAGCAGCACTCTTGCTCATCTCTCCACTGCCTCTGTGCTTTCACATGGGCCCTGGTTGATGTGTGAGGGGTGGTTCATCTCCTGTGAGGGAATCAGCTATCTTTTCTGATCTTGTTGGTAGAGTTGGGCTGTCCACAGTTCTCACTTCCTTTTGAAAATTAAGGTAGATTCTCCATTTTCTAAAAGTATTTTATTTATTCGTTTTCAATCAGAGATTCAGAGAGAGAGAGAGAGAGAGAGAGAGAGAGAGAGAGAGAGCGCCAGGGCCTCCACCTTGTATGTCTACCTTATGTGGGTATTGGGAAATTTAACCCAGGGCCTTGAGCACTGGAGGCAAGTGCCTTAACCGCTGAGCCATCTCTCTAGCTCAGATTCTCCATTTTTAGTATTTTACATTTATTTATTTGCAAGCAGAGAGAAAGGAAGAATGAGAGCAGGAGAAAATGGAAATGGCCACAATAGGGCCTCAAATTCAGGAAGCATGCACCACTTTTGCATCTGGTTTTATGTTTGTACTGGGGAATCAAATCCAGACTGTCAGGCTTTGCAAACAAGTGCCTTTAGCCACCAAGCCACCTCTCCAATCATATCAGGAAATTCTTGAGGTTCCAGGGCATGTGTTAGCATTGTATAGGCTCTTTTGGGTTGTGCCATAGCATAGGAAGGTCATGGTGGGTAGATGCATTTATATCTCAAATAGGTATCCAGAGTCTGAGATCTCACTTTTTTCCTAAGAGCATGTGTCCAGGTAACCAAAGGACTTCACGGGTCTCATTACCTGCCAGTACTACCACCCTGGAGACCAAACTTCTAACAAATGAACCTTTGGAGGACAGACAGCATCCACACCACAGGATTCTCTATCTGTCCCCCATCCACTCCTTCACTGAGCACCACACCAGGAGCTACACCCTTGAAGCATATTTCAACCTGGCCTCCTGGGGGCACCTGCCATACTCTTCCCTCTTGCCTTTTGTTATATGTTACCAGGCCTCCTCAGTGATACCTCCATCCTAAATGCACATTTTCCCTCCTTCCGAAGGCATGCTGTGAGTTTTCCAAACTGTTGCACTTTGCTTCCTTTGCTTCTGAGTCTCACCTTAAATCTAGAAGCAGCCAGTAATGCCCACGCTTCATCTTGCATGCTTCCATAGACACCATCAAGGTCCAACATTGGCACTAGCCTTGTCTGGGTCTGCACAAAGCATGGCTGCAGCAGGAGAGACACCCCCGGGAAACAAGGAATGGATCCTGAGATGTTGTGGCATCATGAGTCCAAGAGAGTACCTGGACTCAAGCCCCGAGAAAACTGCACGGCTGGGCCTCCAGGCCCGTGAGGGGAGGAATGCCTTAGGGACATCTGGAAGGCTTTAGACCTTATTTCTGCAGTCATGAGGATTAGCATTGGCTAATCCTCCTGTTTGTCTTTTTAGCAGATAGATGTTCTGCTGTGCCCTTCTCAGTGGCACACCCATCCCAAGTATTCTTTTCCACTCCTTCCTAAACTAGGATGCAAACTTTCCAAATCTTTACACTCTGATTCTTTTTGTTTCTGAATCTCACTATAAATCTAAAAGCAGCCAATCAGCCTAAATGTATTACGGGTTTTTAATTTCCTCTGCCAAATAAAGAGCAATTTCGAGACATTCTAGCTCTTCTCTCCAGTCTCCTTCTGCTTTCTGGAGCCCTCCCTCACTATAATTGCCTGTAATGGACCAGCCCAGCATTTTAGGTTCTGTCTAGTCAGCATCTCCAAGTTCTCCCTCCTCTGCCAACCATGCACTTCCAGAGAATTAGGGTTAGGTATTGTGCCCGTCCTCAGTACCCATCCTTGGCATTAATCTTTTTTTCCTAATTATAACCAAAACCTCAAATCGTGCCAGTTTTATAAGGAAAAGAAGTTAACTTGCTCACAGTTTTGGAGCCTGAATGTCTACATGGGATGAGCAACTCCCCCACCTCCACCCCTGGTAACAAAGACAGAAGCACATGTGGAAAAAGAATCACATCTCCAAGTAGAAAAGCAGAGAGGCTGTTCGCCCATAGTTCCCTTTATAGGGTATGCCTCCAGTTAATCTGTCAGGTCTTATACCATCATACCACACTGAGGACCAATCTTTGCCTATCCAAACATACTCAAAGCATGTCAGACTCCAGTTTGATCTTCACAATATTGGAATCATTTGTTCAAAGGAGACACATGCTCCAGGCTTTGCAAAGTTTCTTAACAAATATTCTCTTTCTCTGAGTCCCTGTTCTATATTAAACATTAAGTGGATACAGTGAAATGTTAAAGGTAAGCTTTAGGAAATGAGTAAGTTTGATTTGCAAATTCTTTCTTACTTAGTAATAGGATGCATAAATTTCAGTAGTTTTTAGATGCATGGAGTATGAGCAACTCTATCATTGATTGCACCTTAATTTTAGTTTTATGTGAGGCTATCTTTATTTAAAAAAAACAATTTTGTCACTAGGGAATTGATAGTGTCATTCTGGACTCCCTCTAATAATGGGTCATTACTTTACATATGAGCTGTGTCACTGAGAGCCAATGACTATTTCCTGGCTTAAATAAAATAAAATAATGGCATCTTTCTTAGTTTGAGTCACCTTAACAATAACAACAAAAAATGTAAATCAGACCCAAAACTTATTAGAGGAAACATGGAGCATGGTCAGAGGGGACAAAGTAAATGTGAACTTAGACATTTTCTGCAATTACATCACAGATTAAAACCTTGATGCTTATTCTTATATTCCACCCATGTTTATATGAAACCCCCAGGCAATCACCAATATCTGTATGCTATTTTATGTATCAACTGCTTCCCAAATAAGAGACCTGTGTCAAAATATTTTAAAGTAATTTATTTAATTACTTATTTGTGTGTGAGAGAGTAGGGTTATACCAGGACCTCTTGAAGCTGAAAAAAAAAAAAAACCAACTCCAGACCCATGCACCACTTTATGCATCTGGCTTTACATGGTTACTGAACAATCGAACCTGGGCCAGCAGATAACAACTCATTGTTTGCCCACTAAATAATGTAACTCATTATGGACAATAAATAAAAAAAAACAAAAAAAGAAAACTCCATTAACCACTGAGCTATCTCCCCAACCCAAAAAGCTTTTATACAGAGTGATATATTACTATGAAGAGAGCTTCAGTTAATGAAGAAAACACTCTCAATACTGAGCACAGGGAAAGGATGACATACACTTTAAGAACAAAGTAGAAGCTGAGGTGATCACCATAAAATAAAATATCATCAAAAGAACAAGTGGCATGTCATGCTTACTACAGCAAAGAAAGAAGTGCCACCCCGGTTATAGCTCAAGAGCACCAAAGTAGGAAAGGTACAAAAGCTGGAGCACCTGTCCAAAGAGACCATCACACCACAAATGACCAAAGCAGTTCTGTACCTTGTACCATGGCTCAGCTTTGGGCAAGATTTCAGTTAATGTCTTGTCTCTGGGATAAAGCATCCTACCAGAAGCAGCTTATGAAATGAAAGGGTTTATTTCAGGCTTTCTGAAATCAGGGGAAACACTATCCATGATGGAAGAAGCTGGCTCACTTCCATAGATTTATCACAGAGAGAAACCACCAAATAGCCAGCAAACATAAATGGCCAGAGTTCAAACTGCCCTGTCCACACCTTAGGGCTGAACTACCAATCTGCCCCGAGTGATACCTCCTCCAGCAGGGCTTTGCTTACTGGAGACTCAAGTTGAAAGTTTAATCAAAAATACTCAGGCTATGGGAGACATAGATTCACATTCAGACTACCCCAACAGTTTCACAGGAGGGTTCTTCACGGCAATAACATACAAGCAGGGAAGCATCTTGTCATGGCAACAGGGAAGAAGCAGCAAGAGCGAGCAAGCCATGTATACCCAGTAGAGCTGGACTAATAAACTTCAAGGATTATTCCCAGTGACACACCTCCTCCAGCTTGTCTCTACCTTCCAACAGCTCCAAAATTGACACCAGATTGGGAGGACCAAGTACTCAAAACACATAACCCTATGGGAGACATTTATCAAATACCCCACTCTGTCAATGCTCTGGGAAAGATTATGAAGAAAGCAATGAGAGGCTTAAGTCTGAACTAATTGGCTTGGGATCCTTTGACTCCGAATTAAACAAAAATAGATGAAAACAGAACACTGTATTTACAACAGAAAGTTAAAACTATAGGTGCTAGGAGAGCAACACTAGCTGCTTCTCCTGAGAGCAGATATTGACATCTGCAAACACTATTTCTTACTTATATTGATCTTAGCATTTGTTGGAAGCCTATAACTTTTCAGTTTTCTTCCCTCAAAAGACAGAAGCTACATTCTCCTTAGGTAAATTCATGAAGCACAAATAATTTTCAAGTGTCTCACGAGCTAGTCCAGTATTAAAGAGGCTTCTTCAACTCAGGAGAAATAGTTCAAAAGCATACTTCCAGGCTGACCTTCAAGAGATTCTTAATCACATAGAAGAGTTTTCTGACAGGATATAACCTGATCAGTTCTAAAGAGAAAAAAAATCAAATTTGTATGGATGCTTAACATTTTTAATTTTTAACAAAAATATTTTAAATTGTTTTGCTTTTTAGGATTTATAACATAATTGATGAATAGTAAAATATGCTCTCAAAATCAAGGTAGTTATTTTTAATCTTCTAAGATTTTGCATTTATAAGCATAACCCCCACACACACACCCAAAGAAATCTCTTTCTTTGTAGTAGCCATGTGAGTCTCCACAGCAAGATCACAGGAGTGTGACATAGATGTGATATGTTTATTCTTTCAGTGCATGGCCTAGCATTCTGCTCCGTGGTTAATCTACTCCATTCTTTTTTTTTAAATTTTTTTATTGTCCAAAATGAGTTACATTATTTAGTGGGCCAACAATGAGTTGTTATCCCCAATTCCCAATGCCCCCCTCCCCATCCCCAGTCAGCTGGATATCCTCCTTCATGGGCTGTCTGGATCAGTCCTTGTGGTAGGGGACCATGGATAGCATAGTATCTACTCCATTCTTAGACTCCAAGCAGAGGGCTCTTTAGTCAAGTTTGGGCTGCCAAACCCATCCTACAGGCACTTGAGGAAGTGGCAGGCTATCTCTGTGGAATAACTCCTGAGATCCTTCCTTTTCTGGGGATTACCATGTGCTCCCCTCTCTGCCAACTGAATTACAACCACACAGCTAAGGTTAGTATGCTACTGCCCAAAGTACAGTGAATCTTTTTTTTGCATGACAATCAAAAGTTTTTTCTTTTTTATGATTTCATAATACACTAATGATCTTCACATTTATGCTGACAGGATAGTTATGGAGGCCACCCAATGACTGCTTAGCTCAAGGTCCCATGAAATCTCACTGGTTAAGTTCCAAGCTAAGGTAACCAGGGATGAGTATGTAAGAATTAAGGGTTGGAAAGGGGCCAGCAACATTATTCAGAGAATGAGTAAATCAGGAAATTTTCTTACGACTATGTTCCAGAAACCTCCGAATCCAGTTAGAACCATCTCTATTCTTGGCTCACTCACCTATACCTATCCTCTCAGCTGAGCTCATCACAGTTTATCAAAGCCCTGCTGTTGGGGTCAGGTTTCTAGTTGCTGCTCAGGAAGAACCCCCAAAAAAGTGGCTTGTGGAGGAATGGGTTTATTTGGCTTACGGACTCAAGGGGAGACTCCATCCTGGCAGGGAAAACGATGGCATGAGCAGAGGGCTGGACATCACCTCTGCCACAGCGCTGCAAACAGCGGCAGGAAGGTGTGCCAAATACTGGCAAGGGGAAGCTGGCTTATAACCCCCATAAGCCCGCCCCAACAACACAGCTCTACTGAGGTTCTAATTCCCGAATTGCCATCAGCTGAGTATCGATCTATCAGAACACATTCATTTGTTTGTGGGGGACACCTGTATCAAACCATGGCACCTGCCTTTCACACATTTCCACCACCTACTGAATCATGCTTTCTACATAATGTCAAACCAGACTGCAAACTCCTCCACCGTTGGGCTTGTAATCTTCACTTTTTCATTTCTAGCACTCAGTACAGAGCACAGCACAAAACAGGAAACCAACATGCTTGTACTCAGTGAATGGATGGAGGAATGAATGAACACCCTGGTTAAGTCAATAAATGGTCCATCTGAATCCGAGTCTTCAGTACTGTGTAGGGAAATCTTTTTCCCCCTCAGTGCATTGTTGTTGGAGGGGGGGGGGCAATGACTCTGGATATTCTCCCTCACCATGGCTCTTACATTCTTTTGCCCCCTCTTCCACTCAGTTCCCTGAGACATAGTGGGTAAGTTTTAGGACTACTTTATTGTTGAGATCTTAAGAGTCTCTGGACTTATGCTTTGGGTTGTGTTGCATATCATTGGCATCTGACTCCATTGTCCCTTCATGGGTTATCTGATTTTCTGTGGATGATAGGTCTCTTTTTATCTTGCCACTTTCTTATAGGTTTCATTTGGGCCCTATATTATAGGCCAGGTATGGTTCATCTCCTGCCAGGATGACAGCCATCATCCCATGTCTTTTTAGTGGAATTGGGTTGTTCACAGCTCTCTCACTGCCTTCTGAAAAATATAAACAGAATCTCCATCAGAGAGTGAGATCAGTATAGGTTAAATGAGACAAACATTACAAATTTGGCAAGATTCTAATGGGTGTAGCCTCTCTGGTAGTGGGAATTTGCCCCTTGGAGCCCCAGTTCTTGGTCCCCATAAGATTTTGCCATGGATCCCAGGTCCAGTTAAGGGTTCCTTGCCACTGAGTGGGTCTCTTAGCCAATCAGTAAGCCATTGATTACCATCTTAGGTTGAGTCACACTATTGTTCAGATGAACACTTCTTGACTTGCTGGTCTCTTCCATATAGCAGTGTGCTCTTCATTCTGGTGACATCATGCTGTATTGTAAATCAGTGGTCTCTGCTTTTTCCAAATACCATTGACTAATATCTCTTGGCAGCTCATGTAATGACTTCCAGCACTACACATACTACCATCTGGGAGCTGGTTACTATTCTGGATCTAGCAGGGTCTCTTGGTGTTGTGTGACCACACACTTAGGGTCTTACCTTTGATCTGGGGCAGGTATTCAAGAGCTTTGACAAAAGCCTGTCTTGTTTGGGGCACATCATGGGTCTTTATGATCAATATCTCAACATGGGAATAAACCAATAACTGGGACAGGGAGTTGCAGCTGAGCAATTTTTCTTGGGGTTAGACTTCCTCCCATTCCATTCATGGTCCCTCATACTAGGTGATACCTACACCTTCTTCAAGAGCTTATTGTATACAAGTAAGGATTTTATGGTATCAATTCATTATTGGTTTAGCTTATTTTAAAAGTCTCCCACCTTTCCATCCCTCCCTCCCCCAATTCCATCCCCTTCTACAGTTTCTCAAATTACCTGTCAGGTTTGCTTAGAGTTTAAGCTTAACATGGTTAGGAACCACATATGAGGGAGAATATTTAGTTTGTCTCTCTGTTCTTGTGTGAGTTCCCTAAGTATGATCTGCTCCAAGTCCTTTCACTTTTTTGTTAAATTTCAATATGCCATTTTTCCTTTTAGCTGAGTAGAATTCCATAGTGTATATGTACCACAACTTTGATATCCATTCATCCAGTGAGGGGCATTTGGGTTGCTTCCAATTCATAGGTTGGGCAAATGTCTCTGTGCTGAGGTGAGAAATCTTGAGGGTAGATGCCCAGTAGAGGGATAGCTGGGTCCATTGGTAACTCTATAACCATCATATTCAGGAGACTCCACACTGTTTTCCATAGTAGTTGTACAAGTTTGCAATCCCACCAGCAATGAATGAGGATTCCTTTTTCCCTATATCCTGGCCAGCATCTATTGATGCATTTTTTAATGATTGCCATTCTGACTGGAGTAAGCTGGAATCTCATTGTTGTTTTTATTTGCATTTCTCTGATGATTAAGGATGATGAACATTTTCTTAAATGAGACTAGGCCATTTGTGTTTTTTCCTCTGTTAATTCTCTGTTGAGTTCAGTGTCCCATTTTGTGAGAAGGCTGTTTGATTTTTTATTATTTAATTTTTTGAGTTCTTCATAAGTTCTAGATATTAGACCTCTGTCCGAGTTATGGCTGGCAAAGATTATCTCCCAGTCTGATAGTGGTTTATTGGTTCCGAGTATGGTATGTTTATCTGTACAGAAGCTTTTTACATTGATGAGATGTCACTGGTTAAGTGATTGTTGCACTTCCTGGGCTACTGGTAGTTTCTTCAGGAAGTTCTTTCCCTATTCCTATCTTGTTGATAGGTCTTCATATTTTTTATTCTAGGGTTTTCAGAGTTTCAATGCTAATGTTAAGGTCTTTGATGCATTTGGAATTGATTTTTGTGCATGGGAAGAGGAGTGGGTCTAGTTTCTTTTTTTCACAAACATTTATCCAATTTATGCAGCACTATTTACTGAAGATGCTATCTTTACACCATTGTATGCTCTTGGTAACTTTTCCAAACTTTTGATGTATTGTGGTATTTGCTTTGTAAGGATTTTGTTCGGAATTTCTGCATCTAAATTCATGAAGGATGTGGTTCTGTAATTTTCCTTTTTTGGTGTGTCTTTGTCTGGTTTTGGTATTAGGGAGATGACAGCTTCATAGAATGAGTTTGGAAGCATTCCCTCTTGTCCTATATCATGAAAAAGATTCAGAAAGAGTGGTTTAAGTTCTATTATGAAGGTTTGGTAGAATTCGGCTGAGAATCCATCGGGTCCTGGACTTTTCCTTTTGGGTAGGTTTTTTTAAATTACATTTTCAGTCTCTGTGGATGTGATAGGTTTATTTAGGAGTTTTATCTGCTCTACATTAAGCTTTGGTGTCCAGGAATTCATCCATTTCTTCCAGGTTCTTCAATTTTGTGAAGTAGAGGTTAAGGAAGTATGTTCTGATGATTCTTCTAATTTCATTGCTGTCTGTTGTGACCTCTTGCTGTTCATTTCTGATTTCATTGATTTGGGACTTCCCTTTTTCCTTTTAATTGGAATGGCCAAGGGTTTATCAATCTTGTTTATTTTTTTTTCAAAGAACCAGCTCTTCATGTCATCTATTTGTTTAACTGTTTTCTTCTTTTCCATATCATTAATCTCAGATCTGCTTAATTAGTTCTTTTCACCTTGAGCTCCTAGGTTTGGATTGTTGTAGTTTTTCCAATTCCTTTAAATGGGTGGTTAAGTTATTGATTTGATATCCTGCTTTCTTTGTTATGAAGGCACTTAGTACTATGAATTTTCCCCATAGGACTGCCTTCATTGTGTCCCATAGGTTTCAGTATATTATATTTTCATTATCATCTACTTCTAGAAAATTTTCAACTTCCTTTTTGATTTCTTGAACAACCCATTCAATGTTTAATAGCATATTATTCACTCACCAATAGTTGGTGTAATTTCTCTTGTTTCCTCGCTATTGCAGTCAGGTTTCTAATTGCTGCACAGAAAGAACCCAAACAAAAGCGGCTTATGGAGGAATGGGCTTATTAGGCTTACACACTTGAGGGGAGACTCCATCCTGGCAGAGAAAACAATGGCATGAGCAGAGGGGTGGACATCACCTCCGTCACAGAACTGCAAACAATTTCAGGAAGGTGTGCCAAACACTGGCAAGGGGAAGCTAGCTTATATTCCCCATAAGCCCGGCCCCAACAACACAACTCTAGCAAGGTTGTAAAACCCAAACTACCATCAGCTGAGGATTGATCTATCAGTACACATTCATTTATTTGTGGGGGACAGCTGGATCAAACTATGACACTCTCATTGTTAATTTCCAGCTTTAACGAGTTGTGGTCTGATATGATGCAGGGGGTATGTCAATCTTCCTGAATTTATGGAGATATGTTTTATGACCTAATATACAGTCTCTTTTGGAGAGGGTTCCATGGGCTGCTGAGAAGAATGTATATTCTGTAGTCTTGGAAAGGAATGTTCTGTATATGTCTGTAAGGTCTAGTTGCTCTATGGCGTTGTGTAAGTTCTGTTATTTAATTGCTGATCTTCTGTTTGAATGATCTGTCTAGAGATGATAGTGGTGTATTAAAGTCTCCTACTATGATAGAATTAGGAATTTATTTATGTTTTGTTTTTTAGTAAGTTTTGCTTTATGAAATGTGGTGCACCAGTATTTGGTGCATACAGATTTATGATAGTAATATCTTCTTGTTGGTTCATTCCCTTGATTGTCCTTTTTAATTAAATTTGGTTTAAAGAATATCTTGACAGATATTAATGTAGCTACACCACCTTGTTTATAATTTTCATTTGCTTGGAAGATCATTTTCCATCCTTTCACCCTAAGGATCTTTCTATCTTTAGGGGTGAGGTGAGTTTCTTGAAGGCAACAGATGGAAGTGTCCATTTTTCTGATCTATCCTGTTAACCTGTGTCTGTTTATATGGGAGTTAAGTCTGTTTATATTCAGAATTATAACCATGAGGTTGGTTGCTCATCTCTCCTGTGTGGAATATCTCCTGTAGTATTCTCTGTAAGTTTTGCTTTGGGCTCATATAATTGTAGGGCTGGTTTTTATCATGGAACACATTCATTTCTCCATCTATTATGAGGGATAGCTTTACAAGATACAGTAGTTTTAGTTGGAAGCCATAATTCTTTAGACCTTGATGAGAATTGTTCCAAGCCCTTCTGGCTTTCATGGTTTCTAATGAGAAATCTAAGGTAAGTCTGATGGGTTTTCCTTCATCTGTGATGAGTTGTTTCTCTCTCACTGCCTTAAACACTCTCTCTTTGCTTACTATGGTTAGAATTTTAACAAAGATATGTCTTGGAAAGTTCCTTCTTTGGCTCTGTCTGTTTGGAGGTCTCTGGGCCTCTTGTCTGAACCGGCCTTTCTTTTATAAGATTAGGGAAATTTTATTCTATAATTTTGCTGAGAATATTTTCTCTGCCTTTGGCCTGGGTTTCTTCTCCCTCTAGGATCCCCATGATCCTAATATTTAGTCTGTTTAGAGTAGCCCACAGGTTGCTTGTGTTGGGTATGTAATATGGTTTGGAGGTCAGAGATATATCTTCTCTGGCTATAGTTACCACTATGTCTTGCTACTGGCACTCAGGGATGTTTCAAAGCAGACTTACTTTCTCCTCTTCCTCCTACATATCCCAGGAGACTGGGTTGTAGAGATCACCCTGCTACCTCCCCCCGGCAGGTACCTGCCAGTAAACTAATGCTTGCTAGTTGAAATTAGAACAAGATACCCTAGGGGTGCTGCAAGATTGGTGCAGAAAGAGTAGGATGTTTGTAGCTGTAAAAAAGTCTTATTTCTTCAGCAGTTGATTTGTTTTTAGTTTGAGCTAGATTGGTGTGAAATAGCACAGTTGCAGATGTTATTGAGGTTAGAAGTGTGTCTACTAATCTGGGTTGGTGGCTGATAATTGAGTTGTGTTTGATTTGGGTCAGTATAGAGCGGGTGTATGGGCATCAATCAGATCACCCCCTTTTTTGGCACTCACAGACACAAGACCCAGAAACAATATTCCCTTCAACAAATCACAGACCCCCCCGCCCAGACATGCCCCACACTTCACTTGTCTGGAGCACACAAGCCCAGGTGTACTGGTATCCCAGGTGCTAGTTGTGCTGACAGACCTAGTGCTCAGGAACCAAACACACCAAGCTTCTCATCAGCCTGTGGCATGTAACCCAAATCTCCTTTGACCCTCATCTCTTCGGCATGTTCAGGGCACAAAAATTGTGGCCACACTAGGTTTAAACTCATTAAGTATCTCTCCTGTCTGAAGCATCCTGACCCCAGGTAGGCTCTATTCTTCACCAGTCTGGAGCACCCTGTACCCAAGTGCTCATGCTCGGAAACACACCACCGTGGTCTCCTTCCCTGATTGGGTTACTGCAGGTACTACTCCTGCTGTGGCCCCTAGAGCTCCAGATCCAAGTATACTGGGAGCTCTTCACCAGCCTGGAGCACACAGGACTGGATTCCATCATTCCACTCAAGGGGGAAGATTCACTGGGTTCCACCTAGTCTTGTCCTGTGCCTGCAGGAAGCACCAATCTCCTCCCACACCTCTGCCCAGCCCCCTCCCTCTGATACACAGCAACCATCACCAGACTGTCTTACGTGTGTTTTGACCTCTGTGAAGCTGGCACAAGCAGCACCTGCTTTCTTCTCTTGTCCTTGTGGCTCAGGCAGCTGGGTGGGGCTCTTCACTGCCTAACCTTGGGTCTGCATAACTGTGTGGGTATAGGTGAGTTTCTACTGCAGCTGGACCTGGAATACATATATATTCCCAATCATGGTTTCCACTGTATCAGCTGGCTGAAGGCTGATTGCCCCTGGATCCACTGTTAAAGCTAAGCTAATACCTCTAAAAACCAAAAATAAAAAGGGGGGAAGCCACTGGCTGTTGCTTTCCTGAGGCGGGGCTCACACCATGAGCAGTGTGGCTGGGATTGGTGCTGCTGAAAGAGCTTCTAACTGTGTGAATGTTCTGTCTCTTTCCTAGTTTTCTGCTGATGTTGAACTTTTCATGCACTCTTTCAGTTTTCAGAAGGGTGTGTCTTCCTGTTTTTCCTTCTTTTTCTCCCCGCTGACTGCTACAATGTTGTTCCCATGCTGCCATTTTAACACAACCCCTGTAAATCTGTTACAGCTGGCTATATGCCTCTGTTATTAATATTCTTTTTCTTGTCCGTTTGAATGCAATTACATTGCATGCTATGCACACAAATGAAAATTGGAAACCTTTTTTTCTTTAGAGTTGAAATACAGGAATAAAATTATATTGTGATGGCTATGTTATAGCTACTAGGCCTTACGTAGATTATTGTATTACAACAATACTTATTGTCACCATTGTGGTTGCTTATTTGCTTTGTCTGCTTCTTAAACTCTTTCCTAGAAAGATACTTGACAAAAGTGGAAAAAATTACAAGTATCCTTGGAGCTGGGATCCAAGCCCAAGAAACCTCCCTCTGGGAGCCTTACTGTTAATTATCTTTCTCAATAGTCTCTCAGGGATTCTGTTGTTGTTTTGTTTTGTTTATCCCCTAGCTTCAGCTCCAGGCCAAAAGTACTCAAGATTGCAAATTCCAAGCATTCATTTATTCATTTAATAACTGTTAATAAGTGTCTAGTATGGCACTCGGCTGCATGCAGTGAAGGAAATCCTAGAAGTAGACAACGGTGACCTGTAAACTGCATCACATCTCAGGCCAATCATGTGAGAACACACAGTGAGGAAAATGGGGATGGAAAAGGTTGGGCTTGAGAGAGTAGAAACTCTCTTTTCTCAGGAAAAGTTCTTTTGGCAATGTTTCACATGATGAAAGACCTAAAAGTAATAGAAACAAAAATGTGATGATAAATGGAGGAGATTTGGGACCAGAAGAAACAATGGGAGAGCAAAGGCCTACAAGCTGAAATGGATTGTGCCCCTAACAATAAAAAGATCTGGGGGCTGAAGCTAACTGGGAACAAACCCATGACTAGAATTGCTTGAAATCTTGAATTCATTCAAGGATGTCATTTGACTTCTAAAATATAAACCATTTCTCTATGAACTTATTTAAGACTATAGCAGTGATTTCACATGTTTGTAAAGTGCTTTACAATGACTTTTCACTGATATTTTCTTCAACCCTCCTGCCACTGAGTGATGGGTATAATTTGATTATCCCATCACTGAACCCATGATGTGATACGTAGTAGACACTCAATAAATGTAAATTGAGTTAATGACTTGATTTATTAATTCTATGTCACAATGTGATAAGCCTTGAGGTCTGCATTATTATTGAACAGCAGTGATTAGATTCCAGTTTGGTGAGGCCTCAGAGATGTAGCCAGTTTTTTTTCCTACACCCTAATTTGCATATAGATGGAATTTTTGTAGTGATTTACCCTTTTCCTAGCTAATTCTTCTGCTAAGTTCTTTAGTATTTCTTTGCAATCAGTTTAAATTATTTAATTGGCTATATTCTAAGAAACTAGATCATAAGACTTAATAGGATAATATGAAAAGTAAAGTGAAAAAAATCAATCTGCCTTGGTCTGTTTGGGCTACTTAAACAAAACATCCTGCAAGGGGCAGCATATACATAGAATTTGTTCTCCAGTTCTGGAAGATGGAAGCCAATGATAAAAGCATCAGCACCTGTGGTGTCTTAGGAAAGACAGATATCTGCTTCTCAGGTTGCTGTCATTCACCAAAAATGTGAGTGCTGTGTTCTCGTATAGCAGAATGGAAAGAAAAGGCAAACACTCTCATTAGCATCCTTTAAATATTTTTATTTATTTGGGTGAGAGAGAGAATGAAAGAATGAATGAGTATACAATAACTTCTTGCCCCTACAAACAAACTCCAGACACATACACCACATAGTGCATCTGGCTTGCATCTGGCTTCCAGAGTGGGAAAGGATATTCTTTTTCTATTATTCTTCTGGAAGCACAATTGCCTTCTCTTTGTTGGTGGTAATCTCTTTAACAATTATAGTCAAAGCTTCTTAAGTTTCTGTGCCTGAGACATTTTGCTTGTTTACATTTCTTTCTGGGCCAAACTTTATATGTTTTATATCTTCTCTACATTTTGCTGTTGCATTTGATTTGAACCAGAGCAAATGAAAATGACACACACAATGATACTCTACCTTGAAATTTCTTTCAGTAAACACATTAGCCCATTACTTTTAAATTCAACCTCTCTCAAGTTTTCAGGATACAGGCAGAATGTAGCAGCCAGTTTCCTTGCCAGAATATCACATGAACTTCATGTAGTCCAGTTCCAAATAAGTCATTTTTCCTCTCAGGAAAATTCATGAGTAAAGAAAGTTTCTACAGTCCACATTTCTGTCAGTGTTCTGGCCTTCCAAATGCCTATCAGAATGGCTTTGAAAGCTCTACTTACAGAATTGCGAAACTTTGTTAGTCCAAAGTTATAAATCCTTCCACATTCCTCTTCAAACCAGTTCCAAAACTTAAGAATCGTGTTTTCGGGATTTTTATAGCAACAACCCCACATCTTAGGACAATTTCCTGTATCAGTTACTTTCTCATTGCTTGGACCAAATTTATAACCAGAAGCAGCTTAAGAAAGGAATGAGTTGATTTAGATTGCTATACCATGAGTAGAGTCCATTATGGAAGGGAAAGCATGGAAGGAACAGAAAGATAACATCACATCATCACATCAGCAGAGAGGAAATGAAGCAAACGGCAAGTGAGGCTAGGCTAAAAATCCTCAAGACCCACTTCCAGTAACATACTTCCTCCAAAAGGCTCTAACTTCTAAATTTTCACAACCTTCAAGACCCTGCCTCACCAGCTGGGGATTAAGTATTCAAACACGTGAATCTATGGGGGACAATTTACAATCAAACCACCACAGCTATATCTTATAAATTCTAACCCAAACTACTCTAGCTATGATACAGGTATTATAAGAAAATTTAGACTGAAAGTACAGGGCACTGGAGCTCACACCAAGGAAGGGACTACTTTATTCCCATGCAGTGAGGGGACCTCAACCTCTCTAGTGGACCTCTTTGAGGAGAGTTTTTAAGGACTTTGGCATGATATTCTAATGGACTTCACAGGTAAAGTCTTCCCAGGCCAGAGATGTCCTGGGCAGCCACTTATCAGGGACAATTGGCAACTTTAGGAATGTTAATTGGGGCCAAGTGTTAAACTCCTTTCAAAGGGTCTTTGGATGTTTAAACATTTCCTCAGGCTCCTTAGTGAGCACAAGGGGGCTGGGAATCATAGGGAGGGAATTGTTCCTTAGGATATGGATAGAGGAGATGAGATAGAAATAGAGTTAGATAAATGATAGCTATCAGATGATAAACAAATAAATGATAATCTTCTATCAGTTCCACTTTGCTGCAGATCCTGATCAACACAATCCATTATAGTTAGGAGTAAAAATTAATCTAAGAGTAAGTACAGAGATGTATTATAAAGAATTAGCTCACATGGTTATGAAGGTGAAATCCTAAGATAGAAAATTAGCAAACTAAGCTTTTAATCTATCAATAGATTTTTTTCAATGGACTTTTATTTCACAGAGAAGAAAAACTTCAGAAATTATCAAAGGTAATGATGAAATGCCCAAGATATGCAGAGAAAATGATGAATAACAAAGATGGGCGACTCAGAGAAAAGAAGTAAACCAGGTGGAACAGAGTTCCAACCACATGGTTCACCTACAAGGTGGAGGAGGGTTGGGCGGAAGGGGTGTAGGGGGGAAGCAGAAGCCTTATCCTGAAGGGAAGCTAGACATTCTGGTAAGAGTCTGGCAATCATGCCCTTAGCACAAACCCACAACCCTCACAAGATGCAAATCCAGTTGCAGATTATGATGAGATGGTGATTCACAGACAGATCAGCAGTGGAGAAGAATCTCATTTTGTCACTTTATATGATTAGAGGGCAGTGGTATAGTAAGTTCTTATATGAATGCTCATGGAAAGCTTTTGTGGAGGTTATCAAACTCTCACTTTTATTCTTTCTTTTAAGATGACAGAATTACAGTTTTCCTTTTTCACTGGCATTTGGCTCCAGACAACTGGGGTCGGAATGATGACCTTACTGTTTGGAATGTGTCTCGGGAGGGAGCAGTGCTGTGTGTCTTGCGTTTCTTGGGAAGAGAGTTTGAATACTATTGAGAAAAAGAGCCAGGTGGTAGTTTCTCACTGGCTTCCTCATCTCACCTCCATTTCTTTCTTCTACGCTGATGTCAGGGTGTCATGATTCTGGCTTCGTGATTTTGGGGTGTGTTCGTGATGATGTTTCCAGAAGAGAAGCTTTTGAAGTGGTGAAGGACGTAAATGAAGTAGATTGCAGCCTGGAAAGCACTGACCATAAAAAAAGCCAGGCCTACTATCACAGGCCAGGATCCTGGCTACTAAGGAGCCTGGGGCAAAGCACTGAGGGCGTAGCTCCCTGGTAGAGCACTTGCTGACCTGTGTGAGGTCTTCATTTTAATCCCCAGTATCAAGAAGAAGGAACATTTTTTAAAAGAGATGAGAATAAATCCTCTGCTAAGCTGAGACATCATCTAATGCTTGGACCTGGACACTTTGTTCTCAGTCTTTTTAGCATCCTGTCGAGATTTGCACCATCAATCCCCCCATCCCCAGTTCTCAGGCTGTTCACTCTAGACCTGAACTACATTACAGCCTTCTTAGCTCTGTAGGTTGCTTTCAGAACCATATCAGCCAGTCCTAAAATAAATCTCTTATGTCTGTATCTATCCTATTGTTTCAGTTCCTCTCAAAACTCCCAACAGGTGGCTTTTCTCTGACCAACATACTCTTCCTTTGTTCCTCATATCTTTAGGTTTTGGAAGCTATTTAGTCAAAGTGGAACAGAAAGCATCCTCTGTTCTCAGCCAGAGGGTTGTGTCATCCCAGTTCTGTATGGTCAATGTTGCTATCTTGGTTTCTTTCAACAACAGAAGTTAATTCTAAAATACATGATTTCTAAAATCTTTATTTAAGTTGGTTATTCATCACATAATTTATATCTTTATGACCAAAGGAAAGTCATTCAAGCTATTTGAGACATATCTACTATGTTTGAAATGGGAATAAATGAAGCCAGCATGCAAATGTGTGCCAAGAAAAAAACATAGATAGATGTAGATTTTTAAAACAGCTGCAAAATCTATTTCCATATTTAAGTAAATATTGATAGTCACAATTATATTGATTAGAAAATTTTAGCTCTAAAATTTCTGTGCTCAAGCATAATATATATTTCCTAGCTGCTGAAAGACACACTCAACATTAAAATTTCTTCTGTCTTTGATTTGGCTCACCAACCAAAGTTTATTCACTTGTAAATCACAAAAATGGCCCAAAATATAATCTAGGAAGTACAAATAAGAAAAGAAAAAATTGCAGATGTTTCCCTACACATTTGGGGCCTCTATATAGACTTTTTTTCAATTATGCTTGATTTTAATTTTGTCTCTGATTAGTTTTGTCTTTGAGATATTTATTCTGTTCAGGAAAGTTGTATAGAATCCAATGAGATATAAAGCTTCCATTTACTCAATCCTCAGAGCTCAATTTCTTTAAGTAAGATTTTTTTTTTTGTCTTTAACTAGATCTTTTAACGGCTTGCAAATGTTCTTGGCTTTGTGTAATGAATATTTGAAAAACTAAGAAGAGACAGTATACAGATTTAAATTTGAAAGAACCATTGAAGAAAATTTCTGTGAATTATATTCAAAATGCAATTCTCATAAAATTTTATTGGACATTATGTTCCCCTTTGATATGTTGCCTAACATTTTTAAATTTGATGCAAAGTTGGTTTGCTGGGAAAAAAAGTACAAGTCTTCTGTACTACAATAATGTCTGCCTTATGGTAATTTGTAAATGTGTACTAATACATAAAATAGTTTTTATGCCTGCTAACACGTAAACAAGCCAAAGGTTCAACAGTGAGATAAAATGACGGAGGTATAGTATACCCATTTGATGGAACCAATACTCGGGCACACTTAGAGGTGCACTTTACTGATCTCATAGGCACTTCTCCACCCAAACTAGTTAACAATCACCATTAACCACGTGCCTATTTTTTGAAGAAAATGGCAAAATGAAAGATTTAATTTGCCAAGCTATCTTTTTAAATAACAATCACGATTTTTTAGAATCTCTGATTTTAAAATGGAAGAGTCTTGCTTTAAAGACAAAAGGCATATCTGAAAATGCATTGGTGTTTCTCTCATATACCTTCTTGTGCAGCTCCACTGAAAATGTCCTTTTGACAGTTGATCCTCTGTGTCCATGGTGGATAGAAAGAGGTGCCTCATGTATTATATACCACTTCCTTTGTACACACAGATTAAACTTTTATTTAACTTCCCTTTTCCTAGCTGACACATTTTGTGGATTTATTATAGGCTAAATGCTGAATATATGCTGTGTTTTATGTAATATCAAAATCATCGGAATCCTAAAGAGATAAATGACTCTGTCATTTAATTTGAATAAAGGGATGGCTTTCTTCTCTGAATGCAAAAGAAAGATTTCTTATTACGGTTTCTCTATGCCATCCTTAACCTAACACTATTTTTCTTAATTCTGTATTTCAGGCCCTGCTTGACACTCAGAATCTTTTGCGCACACAAATCACAAACTTTACATTCAACCTTGGATATTCAGGGAAATTTTATCATACAGGTAAGAAAAAAATTAACTGTCTTATAAGGCTACTCTCAAAACTCTATCGCAACTTAAAATTGTACTTCCTTTCTACCCCATTTCCTGCATTCTTTAAGCCTTTCCCCTGTTTTGCTTCCGACCACTTAACTATATTTAACATTCTATTTTTTAGCTTTGAAAAATGTTAGTGATTTGAAACTTTATGTTCTTATATAATGGCCTTCCTTTATAATTAACACATAGAAATACATAAATCATAAACATGATCTTCAGTGAATTTTCACAAGTTCATCACAGCTGTGTGACTATGGGGCAGATCAGGAAAGAAAACACTTTCAGAATACTCCATCTTGTTCCAGATTACAGTCAGTAGCTGTCCTCAAAGAAAACTGCTCTCCTGGCCTCTACAAGCTTGTTGCTTTGGCCTGGCTTTGATGTAAGTGCAAAAGAACTCACCAGGATCCAGCTGTGCTTGTTATTCAACATTATTTCAGCTGTGTAGCTATTACTATGCATAGATTGATTGTAACTCTTTTGTTTTTTTTTCATTTCTATGCATTGCTTAATTATTTGAATATGCCAATTTGTTTATCCATCCACTTCAATGTAGATAGTTGGGTTTTTTCTAGTCTTTAGCATTTCTTAAATAATCATTCTATGAACATCTATGTATCTGTCCTCAGAGGATGTAAAACTCCTTCCCTACTGGTCATCAGTTGGGAGTGGCATTGTTCCTATGGCACACATATGATAATCTTTAAGAAAAAACATGAGTCAATTTTCAGTATTTTTTGCAAATTTATATTCCTAGTGGTATGATTAGTGTTTGTGTTGCTCTCCAACCTTATAGTTGACATTGTTGGTGGTTTTCATTTCTCTGATGAATAGGAAGTGAGATTCATTCATATGTTTATTGACTATTTGGGTTTTTAAAATTTACCTGCTTTATTATTGACTTATAGAACTTCTTTATTATACTTTTAAAAATATTTTTATTTAATTATTTGCAAATAGAGAAAGGGGGAGAGAGAAAGAGGGAATGGGCATGCCAGGGGCCACTTGCCACTGCAAACCAACCCCAGATGCATGTGCCACTTTGTCCATTTGGTGTTTACATGAGTACTAGGGAATCAATCCTGGATTTGAGGCTTTGCAAGCAAGTGCTTTTTACCACTAAGCCATCTCCTCAGTCCAATTTATAGGAATTCTTTATGGATTCTTAATGAATGACTTCTCAATTATATGTGTTCTAAATATTTTTTCTCATGGACTAGGATGCCTTTCCTCTCCATAAATACATTTAAGGACTCAGTATTTAATATGTCAGTCTCCCAACAACACCATTCAAAATTCTAGGAGATTTATTTGTGGTCATCAGTAAGCTGACTCTAAAATTTACATGAAAATACAAATGTCCATGTACAATCAAGGTAACCTTGAAGATGAACACACTTCAGGGACCACCATGACAGGTATTATTATGGACTATATAGTTACAAGTCCAACAATGAGATGGCCAACGGGACAGACAGCCAAGAGACAGAGTCCATTCAGAGTGTCCATCTCCTTTCTGACAATGATGACCCTGTAGTGTGCTGGGGGAAAGGGGAGGGGCCGCTTTCCAATACTTGGTGTCAGTTATGTAACTTCATGACCAAAAGGAAACATATTCACACCTATCAGAGAGAAGCACAAAAAATAAATTCCAGAAGGATAACAGCTTTAAATGTTTGTGATATGTCAATTTCTTAAATAAGAAAATAGAAGAAAAGAAGTGTTTCTCCAAAAAGGATCTCCAATGTAAAGAAGTTCATTTTCTCTTTCTAGCAGTGGTATCTGAGAGGAACAGTTTTCTTTGTGGCTTACAGTGGTGGGGTTTTAGCCCATGGCCAGCTGTATCCGTTGTTTTGGGGCCTTGGAAAGGCAGAGTGTCCTGGTGGATGGGTAGAGTGGAAGAACAAAGCTGCTCATCTCCACAACCAGGAAACAGACAGGAAGGGGCAAGGGAGAAGAAAATCTGCCCTTTGGAGGCATACTCTCAGTGACCTGCTTTCTCTAACAAAGCTTCTCTTCTAAGTCTCCAAAATAGCAGCTACACACAATAGCCTTCAACACATAGGCCTGTGGGTAGAGGAGGCATTTCATGTTCAAATCATAACAAAGGGTGCTCATGGGAAGAGAGATAAACTCAGGATAATCCAACCATACCCAGGACTGGTCTTTCCAAGCACTAGATGCTAGAAATAACTACAGAAGCTCCCTCTTTCCTTTTTATTTAATGTTTTTAAGTTATATGCCTACGTCTGTGTTCATGAGTTTATGGACACACACTGGGCATATATGTTTGCCCATGTATGTTTGTGTAAAGGACAAAGGACCACCTTGGGTGTTGTTCCTCCAGAAAATCATCTACCTTTTTTGAGTATCTCATTGACCTTGAGATCACAGGTTAGGCTAGACTGACTGGCCAGCAGGGATCTTCCTGCCCCTGCCTCTATAGCGCTAGGATTACAAGCATTTTTTATGTGGGATTTTGGGGATCAAGCACAGTTCCACATGCTTTCAAAACCTCTGTACATTCCCTTGTGATTTTTAATATGAGTACTTCTCAAAGCTTACAATAAAAGTGCTTTCTCTAATTCAGGGTAAAGACAACATAAGGGAAAGCTAGAATCTAGGTCGACACAGTCTTCTTATCTATGTATGATACAAACATGTCCATAAAATTGCAACTGTGGTGTCTAAGACAAGTAAAAACATTTTTCATAGGAACAGATATAAGATTTAACTTAAATCTTTCAAAAATTAGATGTTATAAATTTAATTGAAGGACATTGTCATCCCTTGTAAATAAATGGTTTCTTTTACTATTGATAAAAAAAAAATAGTAAAAGCAATACTGTCTTAATAGTAAAGTTTCATTTCAGAGGAAAGTTTTATCTTATTTGTTTTATTTTATTTATTTATTTATTTATTTATTTATTTATTTATTTATTAGACAGAGAAAGATGGAGAGTATGGGCACACCAGGTCCTCCTGCAAGTGCAAACGAACTCCAGAGGCATGTGCCACTTTCTGCATCTGACTTTATGAGAGTCCTGGGGAATCAAACCTAGGCCCACAGGCTTTGAAAGCAAGTGCCTTTGATTAATAAACCGTCTCCCCAACTTGATTGATTTTAATTTTTGAAAAATAAAAATGGAAATAAAAATAACACTACCCTTTTTGTGAGCAATATTATTTAAAATACTTTCTATGACCTTTATATTGAATCCTCAGATTTAGAGTGTTACCTTATTTGTTGGATAAGACCATAGGAATTTAGAGGATGTAGAATAGTCTAAAGTCATATAGTTAGGAAAGTGTTTCAAATAATCTTGAATCTAAATTAATTGGAACTCAGTTCTAATGCATTAAAAAATTCAATTTCTGTTAACTAACAGTATTTGATTAGGGAAGCTGGATGGCAAAATAATATCCTGACTACAAGATCAGTTTATTTCAAAAAACCATGAAAAAGAAAGAGGACAAGGAGGAGGAGGAGAGTAGCATTTATAAATTGTAATTACATCATAGAATTAGCTGAAAATGTCAAGACACTGTCATATTGAACTAATAAATTCTGACCTTATTTCTAGAGTCCACACATGGCCAATGAACAATATCTAAAAGCCCTGAATTTGGAGTTGCTTAACTAAATCAGGGTCTGTACCAGCATTTCCATGACAAGATAAGTTACTTGACCTCTCTAAAGATCAACTTCATTAACCAGTAAAATCAGGGCAGCCGTGGCCCTGACCCACAAGGTTGTTGTGAGAAGCTGAAGTTGTGAAACATGACCACTATGGTACACACACGATATTGTTAAACATAAGGAAATACTACTGCTGAAATACTGCAAACATGAGTCATTTAAGTAGACACATAGTAAAGCAGGCTTGACTTAGCAATGACTTCATAACATCCAAAAACATCTGATTTCTCATTTCTCTCCCTCCAGTTCTGACAAAGGAGGCAGGACAATATAACATGAGCAACTATATTTAAGTTCATTTATCACAATCTTTAAAGAAAAATAAAACTTATATATATTTTTCAAAATAACTTATTGTGATTTAAATTATTTCCAAAGTAGGAGAAAAAGAAATCATATAACAGAGCTATTAAGCCAAAAAAGGCTATATAAAAATTTATGCATACCGTTAATTAAGATAAATCTGTCAGAATACTGAAATCATTTCTCTACCATGGTTCCAATGTGTAAAAATTTTAATTGCAAATTTTACCATGATATCCCAAGAAAAGTAACTAACATGCTGAAGCTCTTTCTAAAGAAATCTGATATCTGTCACTCTGGATTTATTCAATAAACTTTGAGCAAAAGCTAACTGGAGAATGAATGAAGGAGCGATGGCAAGATGGATACACAGAAAGATGGAAATTATGTATACAAGTAATGGAGATCAGACAGCAGGACAGGGAATGGTCCAGGAACTAGGGAGTCTCACTCAATTCACTCAACTAAGATCTTGTGGTTTGAGAGTGCAGAAATTAGGAATGAATTGATTACTGAGAAACCCCAAGAAACTTCTATTTTCACTGTGGAAATTGCAGCAAATAAGCATTTTAAAATCATATGGTATGTGGAGGGGTATGAATGACTCATGATGTACACACATCCCATGTCACAATAATTCACTGTTGGGACTCTCACATCCTTTTCGACAGTCGTATTCCTTTTTTAAAATATCTCATGTTTTCAACTTGTCTCTCATTATCTCCATGCTACAAATTATACAAAACACTAAAAGTTAAGAGTCTCGTGTCTCATCTTTAATAACATTTTTAAAGAGGCTTTCGTATAGTTTCTGGCTGTTCCCTAAATAGTTTTTCCTTTCTGCATTTTGTGTTCAAAGTCATATACATGTAGTAGATATGATAGATAAATATGTAAATATCATATAAATATATTTGATCAATAAATGATAGAGACGATACAACTAGAATTATTTGAATATCATTTTTACGCCTCCAGGAACAGAGGAGGAAGATGAAGGGGATGACTGTCTGCTGGGCTCTGTGGATGAGTTCTGGTGGTTCCCTCACATGTGGAGCCACATGCAGCCCCACCTCTTCCACAATGAATCTTCACTGGTGGAGCAGATGATTCTCAACAAGAAATTCGCCTTAGTAAGTAACTCAGATGGGTTCTTGGTTTGAGTGAGCATATCGCTATAGAGAATAAGATATAGAGCATAGAGCGGCTAGAGAAGTGACAGGTGTCTAAACTGAAAATTGCCTCGAATTTGACATGTTGGCTTTCTTTAAAGCAGCTGTTCTCCATGGTCTTTAGAACCTTGGGGTTGCACCCTTCCTATGTGTGGCTCTTGAGTTTATATTGGATGATCATCTCTAGTCTTAATGCTTTGAGGGACCTAATTTAAGAAACTTCCAAAAGTACCAGAACTCAACTACAGGACATTATGATCAGAGCTCCTCTCCAGAGGAGCTTCCTGCAGCACTGGAAAGGAAGACAGGACAGGTTAAATGATTCTCCATCAAGTGAGTACTCATGGCTGTGCCAAAATGTATGAGCACAGAGCCCTCAGTCCAGAGAAACAACTGTCTTGGAAGTGGTGTAGGATGAATTATTGTAAAAATGGAATCTGGTGCACCCTGAAATTTGAATAAATTTAGGCATCAGGATAAATTTGAGTGACGTGAGCCTGGAGTAAAAGACCATTTAGAAGATGCTCAAGTGAATACAAAGTGATACAGACTAAGAAAAACAAGTGAAAGACAATGTCAACGTGTTAGGAAGAGACCACACTTGATTGGAGAGTTTATAGTGAAGGGAATGTAATTTGACATGGGGAAAATTACCGTAAAACTTCAGTAATACAGTATAAGGAAAAGTTTGCTCTTGATCAGAGCCCTGATGTCCATTTATGAGGAATGGTTTTTCTGTATCAGGTGCTGGGGCTGAGGAGCTCAAGTCGCTGATCCATATGGTACTTATAAAGAGCTTATTAGAAGTTGCAGACTGTATTTTTTTCTTGAACTTATGTTGAATCAGATTCTTCATAGATGACATCAGTTCACACTTATCTTTTAATTTTGATCTCCTTTCCAAAATCAATGGTTTCAAGGGCACTCTTGTTGTGGATTGATATTGTCTCAGAAGGCAAGAGTGGAGCATTACAAAGTAATACAGGGAGAGTATTTTGACAGCCTTTACAAACTTCTGTGAGCTGGAGAGCCACCTCATTTCCCAAAAACTGCTAACAAAAATAATAGAAGAGTGTATTAAGCTGAGCACACACTGCCACGTTTGTGATGGAGACACTCAAAGTTCTAGCTCTGTGAGCAAGCATTCCTTCTGCTGTGCTCAGAAGGCTGAGCAGCCGAGAGTAGCAGTGATCATCAGCAAGAGGCAGTGTGGACAAGAAAATAACTTTGCCGTTGTTTCATAAATCTGTACAGAAAAAGAGAAGGGAGAGAGCTGGGGCCCATCTAACCCTACCGACCTTAGGCCGATACCTGAGATTCTGGCAAGAGAGGAGCCACCACAGTCATAACGTGGAGGATCCATATGGAACCCCACAGAGAATGTCAGGACGAACAAGGGACCCACAGCCACAGCCATTCAATCAACACAGGATAAGCCAGGGTGACAGAAATCAACGATTTTTGACACAAAGACCCCTAAACTCACAACATTAAAGTAGCCTTAATACTCATCCACCATGACTCTGAGTGGAAGAGGGGGGCAGAAAGATTGTGAGAGCCGTGGTGGGGGAGACTATCCAGAGGCATGCCACCCCTCAGTAACAACACACTTGGGCCAGGAGAACCGGGCTGAGTACTAGGCTATCCATGGTCCCGTCACAAGGACT
>PVHP010023294.1:0-27517 GCA_004024765.1 Zapus hudsonius
GAGACGAAGACCGACAGGTTTCTGATACACAGTGTTCTTAGCATTTGGGGATGCCTGAGTCATGCGGGCTTTTTCTAGAACATTTTAGATCTCAAGCCATTTTATCCGGGGCAGTCTCACACTGGCATTTTTAGGGCAACTGGAATAGGATATAGATGTATGTATGTATATTTCAGTTCTGTGGAAAAATGAGGAAGTACCTCATTTTTCCTTGCAGATGTCCCCAAGTCTCACCTTAGTGATGGACGGATGGGGACTATTTCTAATGAGCCGCTGAGTGGGTCTCATCTGATAGCATTCTACAAGGATGGCTGTGGTGTTCCCGAGCTGGGCTTTCCCTAGCTGGAATGAGAACGCTTCGCGAGGTCAGCCAGTTTCATGCTGGGAAGTCACTGTGCGCATATGCTAAGAAATTGGATATATGTTTTTAAAAATGTGAGCTCTTTTTCGTCATTGGAAAGGAATGTCAGTGCTCATTTTTCACAAAGGTGTAGAAATTGATGAGGCAAACAGAAGTCTATGGGTGGTTCATTTGTCGGGTATGTGATGTTCCAGACACTGATAGTGAGAGGAAGGAAAATCCCAAGACAGTTGTATGAGTTCATTGACAACAACGCTGTGATGATGATGATGATTGATGTGTGTGTGTGTGTGTGTGTGTGTGTGTGTGTGTGTGTGTGTACACTTGTGACTTTCCTTTTTTCTTGAATCCTCAGCAGAAGTGTGTTGAGTTTTATCACCTCATCGGAAGATTGTCTGGTCCCCTACTTAGCCAGAAAATTGTGTGGCAGGAATGTTTTAGCGGGTGCTTTGTCTGGTGGAATGCAGACCCTTTAGGAAAGGCATGGTGGTGCTCAGTGGCACCTGGCATTTTGGACTCTGGAGAGAGCAAGTCATTTGTGTCCATCCGAGTGGAGCTGATCAGCTTCTCTTCAGAGATTCAGCTGCAGAGGAATGTTTCAGGATTTTAAAGCATTTGTTCCAATACCTCCTTCTTGGTTTTAGGTCACTAAAAGGAGCTGCTTCTCAAAGACCGACTATTTATGTATTTATTTATTTATTTATTTTTTTTTTGAGGTAGGGTCTCCTTTTAGCCCAGGCTGACCTGGAATTCACTATGTAGTCTCAGAGTGGCCTTGGACGCATGGGGATCCTTCTACCTGCCTCATGAATGATGGGATTAAAGGCGTGCTCCACCATGCCCAGCTTAAAACCGACTTTTAAAGCCAGAAAGCATAAAATTATCCTCATTTAGGTCAGTGTATCATTGTGTGTGGAAACAGAGAACATATGGGAAAAATATGGTGGATCAATTGGGAAGGAGGAATAAATAGATGAGTGAGTGTGGCAGACCTTATGGAAAGGTATGTGGCTTTCCAAGAGAAGTCTGATGAGTTAATGAAAAGTTGAGGTCATGTGCTCTGGCCTCCACTGCATTTGCTCTTCAGTATATAGCATATGACCTAGAACTTGACCTCTAGGACTCTTCTGTGATGCCAGTGCAGTCTCTGCCTGAATAAGTGTTGCCACTCCTGCTTTGCCTAGCAGGGAAAAAGTTCATGTATCTGTGCACTCAGTTTTTGGTCTGTGTGCTAGCTAGATGGCCACTTAGATTTGGAGAAATTCTCCGTTTTATTTTCTTATTGTATCTCCTAATGCTTTCACAGAGTCTCTCCTTTACTAGAAATTCACTGTTTGTACAGCTAGTGTAAGGTCAGGGAGGGAAGGATGGAGGATATCTCTGCTAAAGTAATGCTGGCTACTGTAGCACACAAACCCACAGATGTTAAATGGCCCGCTCCTCATTGTTAAGGCCTGTCTTACAGGGTCTTTCCCTTCCAGCTAGGACTACTATGTTCCACTTGAGCTTCACTAGCCCACCAGCTTGAGAAAATACCACGGACCTGACTAGTTGCTCAGTCTTGGAAATGGTGCATATCACTTCCATAAACACTCCCTTTGCACAAAAAGGGGCATCTAATCATTTGTGTATTTTACTCTCCCAGGTAGCTGGATTATTATAATTCAGGGAGGGAAGGCCTGAGGCTCTTTGTGCATTTTTGTCTTCATGGCATTCTCACATTTCTATGGAAAGGAGAGTGGGAAGGTTTTTGGTGGACTGACCTAGAACTTGGGTTTTCCCATCTGTAGAAGAGTTCTGTTTGCCTGACAGGGAAAAATTTGGAGTCGGAAAGTCTCACTGCTGCTGGAGATCTGGTGAGATCATCACGCCCAGCTGGCTGCTTCTATTAATTAATTTTCCTCGACTTCTTCGAAAGAGGCACCAACTTAAAATAAAATGCAAAAGGCACCGTAAAGTTCAAGGCCCTCTGTGGTGGCTTCTTCAGGTACTTGTTCAAGGAGAAGATAAGCAGAGAGTTTGACTCTGGAGAGTTGATTTCTCAGGATGCTATCATACCCTTTTGTAACTAGTAGTTACCGAGTAAACTAAATAGCTTGCTGTCTCCTTCCACCCCCCTGCACTGCTTCTGCTGTGTATGGAGGTAAAACAGATGGTGATTCTTACACACCAGAGGAATGGGACTTGGTCCTTCAAGGCAGCTGGCATTAGAATTGGACACTTTGTGTTTGTGCATGAGCACATGGGTTTGTGTGTGAGTGTGCGGGCACGCATGTGCACAGGGTGCATGTGGGGGTCAGTGGACACGTTTTTTTCTGTGGCTCATCACCTCCACCTTGTTTGAGGTAGGGTCTCTCATTGCTCACTGCTTTCTCTCCAAGTCTAGCTGGCCCGTGAGCTTCCCGGAAAGTCCTGCTGCATCTGCCTTCCTTTCCATCTTTTTTACAGATGTTTGCTACAGAGCCCAGCTGTACGAGATTTTAGGGGATCCAAAGTCAGGTACTCAGGCTTATGAGGCGAACATGTTATCCATGAAGCCATCTTCCTAGCCCCTGCTTCATTTTTTTTTTAACCTTTGTAACAATCCATTGAGTTTGTTTCCCCATCTTACAGAAGAAGAAAGTGAGGCCTCCAGTGGGTAAGTAGCTTGTCTAAGACAGCGTAGTTATTGTCCTCTGTAAAAGAACATGCTTTCTGTGATATGAGTGCTAGACCCGTTCATTCTCCTGAAAGAAAAGTGAGCTCAGAGCTTGTGGAATGCTGGCCATCTTCTAGATGAGACATTTCCATGTGATGGGCCAAGTTACTGTGGTGGTGGTAAAATAAACATCCTTCCACTGACAATTATTGTAATAGACATTGCCCCGACAGTTAATAAAGTGGTATAGAATAGCACTTGATAATATAATCCCCGTTGCCAGTTTGCCTGCTAAACCCAAGAAACCCTTGGGCAATGGTAGACAAATACATTCATGCATTGTTACTTATTTAACTCGTGTCACACATGACTAGACAGCATTTCCATCATTTGAAGGCGGTCGGTTATTACCTCCTATGGATGCAGGGACTATGTGCAGATGTGTTGTGATGCTGTCTGTGGTTTGCATAGCTGTGTCTCTGCATCTCTCTTTAAAGCATTCTTTTGGTAATCACCTTTAGCACAGTTTAATATTTTTAGCCAATGTAAGGCATAATATTTTGATCTTCCTTTCTGACTACTGAAAGCTGTTCATTAAAGAATGGGAGGAAAAAAAACACAAAAACCAGCCAGGCATGGTGGTGTATGCCTTTAATCCCAGCACTCAGGAGACAGAGAGGTAGGAGGATCCATGTGAGTTCAGGGTCAGACTGGAACTACACAGTGAGTGCCAGGCAGCCTGAGCTAAAGTGAGACCCTACCTAGAAAAAAAACTTAAAAAACAAACAACAACAACAACAACAACAACAAAGGGAAAACACAGGTTAGTTTATTTGGACCAACAAGAGTATCTGACTTTGTCTGCCAATTGGGAAGCAATGTATTTCCAGAACCAATAAGGCACCTGGTTAAAATACACGGAGGGGGATGGGTAGTCAGCTCTGACACCCTTGGTGCTGGTACGTGCTTCCTATGTATTTGTTGAGGGGTTAGGTAAAAGGAAGAAGACTGTGTCTTGTTCTGGTTGAAGACTGTCTTCATTTTCTAGATAATAACCAGGATAATGCAGTTTAGAAGTGAAACAGGGAGGCAGAGTCTGAGCTCATTTTTCTTTTCTTTTTGTTATTGTGAACTTTTCTATGTGAACATATTGCAAATTGCTCATAATGCTGTTCCCTGTCCCCCATCCTATCCACCGAAGGCCCTCTTCAGTGGGGTCACGAATGTACCCACCGCTCAGCTCAGAACCTGTGGAGACAATGCCCCAGAGGGCACCTTCCCACCCTGGAGCTCTTACGTTCATTCTGCCCCCTCTGCAATGTTCCCTGAGACTTGCAGGGCAGGTTATACGCACAGAACTTCAAATTTACACAAAGTGTACCGGAAAGATAGAAAAGATTTGTTGCATTTTTTTTCTCCCAACTCACCAATGGTTTGCACTTAACTTGGTTTGTTATTCATTCTCTTTCCTCCTTCCCCACATTCTCAAGTTCACATGCACATTTATTTGTGTATAATTTGCCCAAGTCATTTCAAGTACTGAGGGAGACCTAGTCACCTTCTCCATTTCTCCCCTCATATACCTGATCGAATCAGGAGGCTCACAGTGACCCAAGACCCTTACGTAACTTTCTCAGTTAAAGAGTTTTTCAATTGTAAAGTTGCCCAGCCAAGGATTGCAAGCAGGTTCATGCATAGCATTTGGTCACATGTGTCTTTCCTAAGTTTATATTCTGTGAGCATCTCAGTCAAGCATTATCTACAGACTTGCCATTCTGCTGGGCTGGCAACAAAGTGATCATAAATATCAGCAACACTGTATTCCAGCCCTTTCCTTCCTCAAAAGAAGATACCAAGTTTTTGGACGTCTTATTTTAGTTTTGCAAGTTTCCTTCCTAATCTTTCCCTGAGACTTCCTATATTAGTAACAGAAATATGTTCCTTGTCTTGAAGCTAGCTCTGACTTTCAGTCCCGGCATTCCACGCAGCTCCCTTTTTCTTCTCCTCCCTCCCTAGACCACTTTCCTTTCACAGTGGGACTTTGCAGTAATGCCAGATTGACTCTGGCACAGGCATTTTGATGACCCTTGTCTCTGATCATTATAGTAACTAATAAAAGCTTGAAAATAAATGACTGTTACCCCGCAAGCACGATTCCAGTGACTGGCAGCCAGCTCAGCTGTATAAATATGCAGGAGGGGGCTTGGGGGGTTGCTGTGTTAAGTTTTGATCAAAGGAAAATGCGTATACCATTTAGTCAAACGTTTCTCTTAAATTTCATCACGTCTCAATGTAAAACAACAAGCAGAAAAAAAAAAGGGCATTGGAAATTAGCTAAAGATTCCAAGAGAGACAGAGGCCCTGGTCTTCCTAGCATTCTGCTAGAGCTCTGGCTGGTGTAGGAAGTGTGAGACAGATGTCCTGGAAAATAGATCCCTGGCTGTATTTTCATAGGTCTGATAGGATTATGAGGGTCTTGAAATGCCAGCTTATTCAGTAGGGAAAAGGCTTTGTCCTAAAATACATGAAGTAAACCTTTATGAGCTAACATCAAACCTGAAAAGATGTATGTTCATCTTCATGCTGCTGCATTAGAATTTTGACTGCTTGAAAACAAAAGTAGTTTTTTTTACATTCTTCTTCTGAACTTGTCTGCTGTGAGTCTAATTAATTTTAATTCAGTCAGAGTTTTATACATGGGAACTCTGATTTTCTTGTCTTAGGACTGGGTAGCTTGTTAATAAGTGGAAAGAGATTTGGGGAGTCCTTTGTGCTACTGTAACAAAATCCCTTAGACTGGGACATTTATAAACCACAGGGACACATTCTTCACTGTTCTAGGGCCAGGGAGCCCAAGGTCAAGGTGATAGCAGGTCCAGAGAGGGGAATGTTGGATGAAAAGGAAAGACAAAAAGGAGAAAGGCCCTTCCTCTCCCCTTTTATAGGCCCTTAGTCCATTCAGGAGGATTGCCTTCCTTGTCTAAGTCCCTCCTCTCTTAAACAAGCCATATTTCTTCTTTCTCCTTTCCCCTTTCCTCCCTTCCCTTCCCTTGTCCTCCCCTCCCCTCCCTTCTCCTCTTCTCTCCCCCTCCCCTCGCTTCCTTCATGTGGGTGCTCATGCATGTGTATGTAGAGGCCAGAATACAACCTTGTCTGGTCAGCATGTGGTGTGTGTGTGTGTGTGTGTGTGTGTGTGTGTGTGTGTGTGTGTAGTTGTATGTGGGTAGTTGCATTGTGTGTCTGGGTGTGCATGCACGTGTGTAGAGGCCATAGGTGAATGTGACTGTCTTCCTCAGTTCCTCTTTACCTTGTTCTTTGAGACAGGGCTATTCACTGAGCTAGGATGAGTCTAGACGAGCTGTCCAGCAGGCCCTCGGAATTCCTTGTCTTCAAGTTCCCACTATTGGTATTAAAGGCATTAACCACCACACCTGGCATTTTAGATAGGTTCTTCATTCTTACAAGCCAAGAATTTTCCCCACTGAGCCATCTTGCCAGCTCCTTACTGGAATATTTTTGTATATGTGTCGTGGGTACATGTGTACATGTGGAGACCAGAGATTGACATCAGGTATTTCCCATCACTGCTCTGTATTTATTGAGACAGGCTGTCTTACTTGAGTCTGGAGCTTGCTAATTCAGGTATTCAGATTCACTTAGCATGGGTGCTAGGAATCCGAACTCAGGTCCTTATGCTCACTCGGCATGTGCTGTATTCACCAAGCCCATCTCCTCGGCTCCCTGGGAGGAACAGTCCATGGATAGGGAGGTTTATTCAGTTCTCCAGCAGAGGGATGTGGCAGTCTAATGGGGAGTAAGGTGAGGAGTAGTGGTGGCATTGCAGGTCTGCCTTACTCAGACATTTGAGAGAAAGCTGGGAGTCAAGTCTGCAAGCAGGGTGGAGTGGCCCTATACAGCTATCAGCAAGGGCGTGGGTGGAGCCTGATTGATGGGACCATCAGGTTCTGAGTGTGTTAAGTCTGATCTCTTCAGACATCCCAGAGAACAGCTGTCCATGCACTAGGTACCTAGGTCTTTTGGTTGATTGTGGCCTGAGTAGGTTGTCTTCTTGTTATCCCATGTCTGACCCACTGGTTTCAGAGACCCATAGTGTGTTCTCTTAGCATTAGGAAATGTGAAGCTTTGCCCCTCCAGGTTACTGTGCTGGTGCTGGGTGTGAGCACTGAGCTCTGCAAGGCTGCAGTGCTGGGTCCACACATCCACAAAGCTCCTGGTCATAGAAGCTGCTCACTCTGCTCTCCAGAGCACTGACCAGCTACTGTCACAAGACATTTGAAAATGAATGAGTGAGCCTTTTTCTTCCTTTCATTCTTTATTTAAAACATTGATTATAAACAGAGAGAGAGAGAATGAATGAATGAATGAATGAACGAACAAATGAACGAGAATGGGCCCACGTGGGCCCCTTGCCACTGCAACTGAACTCTAGATTCATGTGCTACTTTGGGCATTTGGATTTACATGGATGCTGGCTAATCAAACCCAGGCTGCTTGGCTTTGCACCACTGAGCCATCTCTGCAGCCCTCATTCATCTTGTAACACCCAGGGAGAGTTGGATTGCCTTCGTAAAGGAGCGTGCTCCTTGACTTTTCTGTCTCAACTAGGTTCTACTGGAATGTGGCTCAAGTGTAGCCACAAGAACAGTGGTTGGGGGGGGGGAGCTGGGGAGATGGCTCAATGGTTTAAGATGCTGACTCAGAAGCCTGGCAACCAGAGATCAGAACCCCAGTACCCCTGTAAAGCTGGAAGCTCGGTGGGACCTGTTGTGATGGGAGGAAGAGTCAGGAGACTCCGGAAGTTCGTGGGCCTCTTAGCCCAGCCTTCCCAGTGACATCATGAGACCCTTGTCTCAGTCAGAGTGGAAGGAGAGGGACACCTCACCAAGGCTATTTTCTGACTTCCACACACACAACATAGCTACATATTAACACAAATAATTTGTCAAAAAGTGGAGGCTTTGGGAACACTGGGAGGACGTCATAGCTGGGGAAGAGAAGGGATTGAATTATGAGTGGGGGTTTCTTCCTCTCTGTGCCCCTGGGAGGCGGAGGCATGGGATGTAGACCTTTCTTGCACAGTGTCTACTCTTGGATCTCCTGAGATGGGGCCTAACAGGTGTTGTCTGTACCAGGCAACCTAAGAGCTCATTGTAGGACTCGGGATGGGCCCACAGCACTGCACTTCACCAGGCTCTGCACTTTACCTCTGAAGCACCACTGGGAGGCATTACAGCACAGTGTGTGCTAGGTTCACCCTGGTTCTTCTGCTGGATTGCTGTGTGACCTTGAACAGGTGGCTTCACATCCCTGGGCAACAGTCTCCCTGGTGGGAGACATATGCCCACAGCATTGAAGAGACAATTGAGAAATGATGTCAAGGGCTTTTTACCTGCCTTGGCACAAAGTAAATCGTACTGCAAAAGCAGGTCCTATCATTACTGCTGCTGGCGGTCCCCTGACTCCTGACCTGAGGACAAGATCACTTATAAGATAGGCTAATCGGGTCATGACATTTTGATATGCTTATGTGTGTATACACATACATGGCTTTGAAATCTGTGCATGTATATATTTATCCATTTTCGTTTTTGAAGTCTGGAAAAGATATTTTGGACCTGTTGACCCACGATGAGGTGGCTTTTATTTTTTTTTTCCAAGAAAGACTGTAGTGAACGGTCATTATGTAGACCATCCAAATAGCAACTACTGTGGAAATGGAAGAGAATCCAAGGCCCCGTCTTCAAGCAGGGCCTCTGGTAGAATCATATTTTTCTATCGACCCGGGCATTTCTAAGCTCTCGAATTGCCTTGTATTGTTTAGGACTGCAGGGCATATACAGAACCCTTTTGGGGTGGGGTGAAATATCTCCTTGAGGAAGACTTGTAATCAGGGCTGGCTTATCAGCAGCGTTTCAATCCCTGACATTCCACACGAAGTGCCCCATGGAGGATGGAGGAAATGGAGCGCCCTGCGAGGGCTTTTACAGTTGAATTCCACACACATGAATTATGACAAGCGAGGCTGACTGCACTGTGGTTTGTTGTGTCTGGTCTGGTTCCTACTTTTAAAGTTGCAGTTGCATTTGGTCACTTGAAGCTTATTTTCACAGTCTGGCCTAGCCAGCAGGGTCCCAGGGCTCTGCAGGGGACCTAAAGGGCCGCCTTTACATTCCAGGACTCAGTAGATAAGCATCTCAAAACTTCATTGCATCATACAAAAGGACTTATGAGCTTATTGCACATTCACTATTTGACTTAATTTAGATATTTAATGGAAAGAAAAGCCTTTTATTATCACCAAAGGAAAGAACTGCCAAACATTGTGAGGCTCTGTTGCAATATTATAACGGATATACAGAGTGCAAATATATTTCCCTGGCTTCCATAATGGGGTGTTTAATAATAGTTGTTTCTTTAAATTTAGCACATGTATCTCAGGCACTTGCACTTTGTAAATTATATGCTATGGTTCAATGAACTCCATTTTTTTAAAAAAATTGATTTTAATGAGGTATACACTGATTTTTTTTTTTTTTTCAAATGTTCTTCAACTTTGATTTGTATTTACTTCACAAGTCCAGATTGGGGCGTCTATGCCAGTGACACATACATTGCATCCTGTATTTTCACAAGTGTGAACCTCAGCATTTACTGGTTCTCCTGACCTTTTTCAACTCAGCATTGTACATTGTGCTTGGGGAGTCACCCCCCTCTACTGAAGGGGGCTGGAGGAGTCGCCCCCCTCTACTACTGGGGTCCTCACGTACCCCATTGTTGTGGGTGGACTAGGCATGGAGGTTTAGGAGGAAGCCCTCACCTGTGTACCCTGTCTGCTCTGGTTCAGGTGGCCGGAGCCCAGGACCTTCTGATGCTTCATGTGACAAGTTTGGCTGTTCTTCCTGGAGGCGAAGAGCTTTGGTTGGTTCTACGATGGGTCCCTCCCCCACCCCTCAACATGTTGAAGCTCTATCCTGAGCCTTTCACAATATGGCTTTATTTGCAGACAGGGTTGTTAAGGTGGAGCTTAGGATAACACAAGGTCATTAGGGTGAACTTTAGTCCAGGGTGACTGCTGTCTTTCCAAGAAGCCTATCATGCAGGCCCAATGAGAGGGAGAAGCAAAGGGCGCACAGGGGAAAGACACGTTGTAGAGCCCAAGCCCAGAGGCCTCAGAAGTCAAACTTGTCAGCACCTTGGTCTGGTCGTTTCTGGCCTCTAGAGCAAAGAGGAAGTGGATTTGTATCATTTCAGCCACTTGGCCAGGGCGGCTGCAGCCACCTCACACAAGAGCAAGTCGAATGCACACCGTCCTGTGTCATTTGAAAAAGTCAAGTCCATATTAGAATGCAGTGTTTAGATATGGAAAATGATGGCAAGGAAATCTCTACAGGGGAGGAAACCTGGGAAGATTGACAGTATCCACGCGAAGAGCTGTGTTAGCAGACGCCAAAGTCTTAATCAGTGACTGATTGAGAGCTCACGTGCCTTGTGGGGAGTGGGGGTGCACTGTGCCTCCCAGGATCCCTTTCTGTCTTTGCCACAATCCTGTGTGGCAGGATCCCTTGTCTCCATTGTGTGACTGAGGAAATGGAGGCAGGGATGGCCAGTGGCATCTGTGCTGTTGACAGCCAGCTTGAGGGAGGAGTCAGAATCCACAGTCAAGGTTATCTGTCTCTTCAAGCTATTGCTTTGAAAGCCCTAGAGATGGGGGTGAACAGGGCTGGATTGTGGGGTCTGTCATGAGTATTGGTTGATACATTGTCTTGGATCCATATTTCAGTCCCATCCTCAGAGATGTTCAGTATAGTAAAGGTATGGCTGGTGGCAAAAATCACCAATGCCAATGTGACCCCTGATGTAAGCCCTGTTCAGTCATCCTTCATCCTCATAGCAGCTCGGAGCTGCTTACCTTGAACTTGCAGCTTTTAGTCTAGCTGGACCCCTAACCATCACGAAGTACTGTCTTCCTCAGAGCCCGCCCAGCACCTGCAGCTGTCACAGTGAGAGGACCCTGCCATTTGGGCTTTCCAAACAAAAAATGAAGTTGTTCCTTCCCCCCTTATAAATGTGATTTATGATAAATGAAAAAAATGAAAGCAAAGCAAAAATAAATAGTCATACCTTACGAAGAATTACTGCTAGTGTTTTCTGTCTGCCGTTCTAGTTTTTATTTTTTCTTCCCTGCCTAGGAAAATGTATTTAATGTAGCTATAAATATACCAATACCTTCTTGAGGGGCAGCTCTACTTAGAAGAGAATAAGGTCTTGGGAATAAGACTTGGATTTAAATCCTAGTTTTCTCTGACTACTCATAGGACTTTGGACAAGTTATTTCTCTCTGTTACCGTTTTCTGTCTTTAAAATGGGACCAATAAAACTTAGCTCATTCGGTTTTGCAATAGCCCAGTGTATGTAATGTAATTTGTAGCAGCTGCCTCACAGTAAATACTTAAGCCATAACTTTAAAAAGAATCAATTTTTCTAACACATTGTTGTTACTTAGCAACATATCATTTAACAAATATTTGTGAACAAGTATGATTTTGGGATCATAGGTCTTTCCATTGCCTTATTTATTTTAGCAATTTTTTAAAAAAAATAGTTGCATAGTATTTTCCTATAAGTATGAATCATAATTTATGTAGTTTTCATGGACATTTATTTTTCTCAGGTATTATGTACTATAGATAATGCCATGAGATATTTCTTCACAGCCTGTGCTAAAATTTCCCCTGTGATCACTGTTTTATTGGCATCCATCCTGAAGGGCAAATGAGAATGAATATTTCTCCGCCTGTTGCAGTGACACCGAATTACCTTTTAGGAAAAGTACCCATTTCTGTTTGAGAAACTTTGCTGTAATTTTACAGCGATGGGCACACAAAACTGGGGCAAGATTATGCTGTCTGGGTTTCTGACTCAAATCTGGTATTGTGAACAGCAAGCAGCATCTTCAGATCTGTGAAAGAGGGAGGAGGCGGAGCTGATTTTTCACTTAGTGTTCCAGTTAGCTAGAGAGTAGTGCTCAGGTGTGTGGTCCATCCTGTGCCAAGGCCTGGGTTCAGTGTTCTCATCTGTGTTTAGTGTCGCAATATCCGGGTGGCCATGGGGCAGCCGGGGACAGATGGCTCTTCAGCCCCATTTTATAGATAGAGTAACTGACATTCAGAGGTTCCATAGGGCGCAGTCACTGGCTACATCCCATGAGAAATATGAACCCATACACTCTGACTCCATAGGTTTCTGTTCTTGCCCAGGGATAGTGGAAATGAAGACAAATCTGACTGTAAAAGCCAGTGTAAAGACTAAATTACAGCAATGTTCTTCTGGCTGTTGGTATTGGGGAAAAATAGAATGGAATCTCCTGCCGAGTTACCAGCCAGGCAGCAAAGAAGCCAGGGCTTTGGCCCCCATGAGGAAGGCGTTCCAAGACTTGCATGGTGCACACAGGCCATGGGGACAGAAGAAGAGTAACACCCCCACCACCCCCACCACATGCTGGTTCCAAGTAATCTTCATCTCGTGATGTGGGAACTGATCTGACCTTCTTTGCAGGGAAGAGAACTGAGATTCAGAGAGTCTGTGAGTGGTGTTATGGGTCCCCTGCATGGTGCCCTAGCAGATCTGGAGGGAGAGCCCAGTGGGGAGTTTGAGCCTCAGCTAGATTTGTTAGAGATACTCATTCCCTTCTTTTGAACTTGTAGCAATTACTGTGCGTAGAGCTCATCTTGAGAGTGATCAGGTGCTCTCACTGTGTTGCTGAAAAGTTACTGAAATCATTTATTGTTATGGAACTTCTCACACTGAGCGGACTGTGCCTGGCCATCTCCCAACGGTGCACCCCAGTGATCTCAGTGTGGTGCTCGCTTTCATTTGAGAGGCTTCCAGATGGACACTTCATCTCTTCCTTCACCTTTTCTGGGGATGAGGAGTGAGGATGGTGGAATCCAGAGCTGCCTGCATATGAGACTCTGCAGATGTAGTGGAAGGAGAGGAGAGAGGACAGTGGCCATGGGTTCTGAATCAGAAGGACAGGACAGAACCTGAGAGGAACAGGAAGCATCTCTCTTTCCCAGCATGGTGGGAGAGCCGAGTGGAAGCCTAGCTTCCTTCATGCCCCCCTCTCCTGGTCCCTGCTCTCACTGGCATTGTCCCATGGTCCCTCAGGCAGCATAAGAAGTGTGGCCTGGTTTCTTGCTTTCCTGCTTCTCAGGATCTGCCTGACTCCAAACCAGAAGCCAAGAGATTTCCATTGTGTGGCGCTCAAGTAGAATTATAAAGCCCTGTTATTCCCATTTTGCCTTGGGAGGCTTTCTGAACATCCTCACATTTTTCTTGGAAAACTAGTCCTCAGGAGGAAGGGAGGAAACTTGGGTTTCAGGTAGCGGGGTCACTAGCTCACTTCTCTAGCCTGGGCGTTCTCAGCTGCGAGCAATGGTATTAACCTCTGCTACTCTTGTAAGGCATAGTAAGAAGCTGGTGACACAGTTGAGGGCATGCTGAGTACCCAGCATGCACTGCAATAAGGGCATCATATATCCTAACTGGTCTTTGAGCTGTTGTTCTTTGGAAAAGACCCCAAAGTCTGTCTGCTCTGTTGAGCCCCATACTGAGAGCTGGTGTGTTTTGTCTCTGTATGTTCACAACGGGTGCGTCAGTCCTGTGAGCTTTTCCCTTCCCCACGCACTGCTCCTCATCAGCTCTTCTGACCTCCCTCGGCATCCCCAAATCATATCACGCCCTTCCCCAGAATGTACACTCTTCTTTCTCCCAAGCGCACATGACCCTGGCCTTTTCTTTTCTTTTCTTTTCTTTTCTTTTCTTTTCTTTTCTTTTCTTCTCATCTACATACTATTGTGTCTGATTTTTTATTTTTTGCACAATTGTCTGGGAGTTGCTCCCCAGTCATTTCATTACTTAAGTATTTTCTCAGTTTTAAAGACTGAGGAGGAATGACTTTGAAGTGGCAGGTCAGAGATGGCTGTCTGGGAACCTCTTTCCAGGTTGAATCACCTGTCTGCTCAGACACCTAAAGGCTGAAGCGTGCTTGATGACTCGTCACTGGCCCACGTCACAACAGCTTGAAATTTCATATATGTTCCTTTGAAGTGTGGGAACTTACATTCCACTGGGGGTCCTTCCGTTGACTCTAGAGCTGGTATCCATTGGTTCATGGAGCCTGGGATTCTCAGAAGTGGGTTCTCCAGTGAGGCATGAAGTGGGTCATGATGTTGGTTAATAGATGGGACTTATTGCTGTCGTGTTTTTTGGAAGAGGCTCTGAGAAACGCAGTGCTTTGCAAGAGGTCACAAACTGTTGTTGGCAAACTGCTGCCAGGCGATCATTCTATTACCTTTTCATGTGGCCCCGCTGCCCCTCCACCCTTTTACCATCCTGCTAAGATGAACACTGCTGTGTGGATTCTCTTTCTGAATGGCTGTCTCTAACTGCCCCTGGCTCCTCCTGCTTCCAACCCAACATAGCCCCCAACACACAAAAAAAAAAAAAAACTTTGGAAAATACCTATTTTATGTGCCCGTTCTCTTTTGTCTGTGGGCTCCACACATTATCATTCACAATGTCTGTCATCTTTCTACAAGGCCATGCTTGCAGCAATAACACATAGAATGGCATAGCAACTTTAATTTTGTTTGTGTTTTTTTTTTATATGTTTGTAAACTTAACTTGGGCATGAACTTAGAAAATGCTTTGGGGGCTAGGGGTATTATTTGTTTTCACACAGACGTTAGCTTTTGTTTTTAATTTCTAGAAATAATTTGTAATTAACCAAAAACCTTATGGCACGATATCTTTCATTTCTGATTGGAGTATCTGGGCACAAAGAACTCTCTAGAAGAGAGATTTGGGCCATGTAAAATGGGGCTTCATCCTCAACTCCC
Organism: Zapus hudsonius; assembly: GCA_004024765.1. Taxonomy (NCBI): domain Eukaryota; kingdom Metazoa; phylum Chordata; class Mammalia; order Rodentia; family Dipodidae; genus Zapus; species Zapus hudsonius. The sequence goes on from PVHP010023294.1 coordinate 14,921, forward strand.
CAGTGGTTTTCTGGTGTCTCTACATAACCAGTGTTTTAAAATCCCACCTCAAGGACTCTTGGTTTCCCAATGACATTTCCTTTTTTTACACCATCTCTTGACTCTTCTTATTTTTTTTTCTTCTTTTTCCAATAATGGAGGAGTTTGGGTTTGCATGTTTAAGGGCATGACCTTTCCCCGTTAGTGTAACCCAGGCAGAAATCTTCATGGAGAATATCTCAAAAGAACTGAAATTAAGATTGTGTCCTGGGCTGGAGAGATGGCTCAGGGTTAAGGCACTTACTTGCCTCCAGTGCCTAAGGCCCCCGGTTCAATTCCCCAGGCCCCACAGAAGCCAGACCCACAAGGTGGTAGCCCTGGTGCGCTCGCTCTCTCTCTCTCTCTCTCTCTCTCTCTCTCTCTCTCTCTCTCTCTCTCTGTATCTCTCTGCTAGAAAATGAATAAATAAAAATATTTTAAAAAAGATGGTGTCCTTGTTGGTTTCTTCATTCTTTGCAATGTTGTTTTCTTTTCTCTCCCTTCTCAGCTATTTTGTATGCTGGTTCCTTAACCTTTTCACAGAACATAAGTTGTCACGAATTAACAGGACTATTTCTGATGTTATGGCTGATTTCATGTACAGTATTCCTGCTGGGAAACTGAGGCACATTCGATACTCCCCTGCTTCTGTGGGGCTCAGCATTTTAATTTTCACTTTTTAAGTAACATCATAATATTTAGTAATGTTGTCCACACGCTTCTTCCTCTCACCCAGCAGAGAGTTATCTGAAACCCAGCTCAGGCCTTGGAATAGACATATAGGATCACTTCCCTTGGGTGAAGATGAAATAATATAATTTGTTTACCACCTTGAGTTGTTTACCACAGACTGTGGAAAATATGTTTTGAATTTAAAAGTGTGAAAAACAAGTGGGTTAGTTATCAAAAAAGCTCTCCCCTCAAATAAACATGCTTGACTCAAAACAAAATACTTGCTCATGATAAGCCTGGCCAATCAAAAGAAAGTAAACATGTTTACCACAGAAACCTTATAAAGAACCCAGATGGCAGCCAGCTCTCTGTACACTTGCCTGTCCTTCCAGGGTGCTGGGGAAGCTTCTCTGGGCCTTAGGGACAAGGACACCACCTTCTCTGCCAGCAGGCCGCCAGCCTTGTGCAAACCCTATCCACCTAGAGAAACTCAGTTTTCCAGTGGGAACGGGAGCTTCCTGTCTCGGGCTGTTGAAGCTAACCGTGAGTGGAAGGTATATGTGAAATTGAGACTGAGTTTCCCATGATCCTTTTTTTTTTTTCCTTCAAGATAGTGTCTCACTCCAGCCCAGGCTGACCTGGAATTCACTATGTAGTCTCAGGGTGGCCTTGAACTCATGGTGATCCTTCTACCTCTGCCTCCTGAGTGCTGGGATTAAAGGCGTACGCCACCATGCCCGGCTCCCATGATTCTTAAATAGCCACTTGTCCCAATTGGTTGCCAAGTCAGTAGGCTTATGGACTCCCCAAAGATTCCCCAAAGAGCCCCAGCTTAGCATCACTCACAGTGACCTCTGCATGCCCAGCACTGTAGAGTCTGTGTGAAGGATATAAACCATGAATCGTACCCACCTACCTACCTACCCACCTGCTTCATCCTAATTTCACAAGGGAATGGAATAGCTCAAGCCAAGGGCATTCTGGATGATGCAGGCCTTTCATGGTCCTGGGAACCACAGGGCAGGTGGGATGCTGCTGCTTTAGGCAGTGGTGGTATGCTTCAGTATGGTGCAGGAACAAGCTGGTGGGAAGACCTAGCAGGAGACGGCTTGATGAGGAGGGGACCTGTTCATCAAAACAGGATTTCAGGTAGTTAAGTCTATAGATATTATATATATATATATATATATATATATATATATATATATATATATATATATATATATATATATATATATTATAGACATGATCCTTTGATCATGTCCTCAGATGCAGAGCAAACAGCAGAGATTTGCACTAATGAGTTGGTCTGATTTTATTATTATTATTATTTCTGTTGTTGTTGTTGTGACAAATTCCCAAGAAACAGCTCAAAGCAGGAAAGTTTTATTCTGGCACATGGTTTCAGAGGTTTCCATCATGGTCAGCTATTTCACTGTTGAGGATCTGAAGTGGGGTTGAATATCATGGCTGAAAAACGTTAGCCAAAACCATCAGCTCACCTTGTGGCTGACTAGAAGCAGAGAGAAAGAGGGAAAAAGGAGAGAGGAGTGAAGGAGGGAGGATGGCAGGGAAGGAGAGAGAGACAGAAAGAATGAAGGGAAGAAAAAGAAGGAAGGAAAAGAAAAGAGAAAAGAAAGAAAGATAGGCAAGAAGATACTTCTTTCCAGGTCCCTGGTGATGTGCTCTCCCTGTCTAGACCCCCATATTTTACCAGCGGTCAAGAGCACTATCATATTGTCACTCTCTCAAGGCCTTCATCCACTGAGAAAATGAGACTGCTCAGGATCCAGTGACTTCCCCCAAACCCCTGAGTGTGCACGTGTGTAGAGAACAATTCTTATTCTGACTATCATAACTGAATGAATAAGCTGTGTGTAAGTAAGTGAACATTCTTATTTTCCAAGTCTAGAGGAGCATGCTCAAGATCATACCCTCTGAGAGGAAAAGCTAGGCTAGAACCCAGACAGTCACGCTGCTGCTTTTCAGATGCACAAGAAGAGTCAGGAGAAGCAGGCTTGTATTCACTTATTCAGGGACCCATCCACCTTGGTCTCAGGGTGCCTCGTCTCAGTGAGGCCTGTGTAATTCTTGGCTTGATTGTGAGTGAGACCATCTTTTGGGCCTGTCAGAAGTGTCCACACTCAAAGGGTCTAGACAGACCAAAGCTGTGAACCTGATACTAAAATTTCCAAAAAAATTTATAGTAGACCTTTAGAAGTAGAAGTGTATGGCTGGGCTCAGAAAAGTAGTTCCTTTGTATGTGGTTATGGGAGTTAGGATTTTGAAGGATCCTGGAATCACAGTGTGCAAGGCAATGATGTTTTCCTATGGCTAGGTGCCAGGCTAGGTCGGCTCTGAGCAGAGCTGAAGATCAGCTCTAAAGGAGAAGTTGCAGAGGCCAGCTCTTCCCTCCTTATTTGCCTGATGGGGAGGGATGTGTAGCAAACGGCTCAGAAACAGAAGAGATGGTTGTCTAGAAGGAAAAGAGCAAAACTCTCATCCGGAGTTTGATACTGGAGCAGGGAAAGAGATACTCCTTGAAGCTAGGGAAAGATGGTCACAAAGAAGAGGGCTTAGCACAGGGGGAGGCAGAAAGCCCTTGTCAGCCTTTGTATTTCTGAGGTGGTGTTCTGAGAGAGAGAGAGAGAGAGAGAGAGAGAGAGAGAGAGAGAGAGAGAGAGAGAGAGAGAGAGAGAGAGAGAGAGAGAGAGAGAGAGAGAGAGAGAATGTGTAAAGAGAGCAATAAAACAACAACAACAAAAAACAACTTTTTAAAAAAGGTTTCTGGTTGAGCCTCAGTGATCTAGGCAAGTAATTATATACCAACCATATTCTTTCTGTGTTTTAATTAATCTAGAGGGTTTACTTAAAACTTGTTTTCGAGCATACGTAGCAGTCTGTCCTCTGGTGAATTGAAGGAACTCTTACTAGTGAAAAGTTAGTAGGCTAACTTTTAGTAGTAGTTAAAGGTGATTCGTTTTAGGAATCTTGAAGAGTCCCTCACATAGCATAGGCGCTGGTGAGCTGATCTGTTTAGATGAATAAGGTCTGTCTGTCTGTCTGTCTGTCTGTCTGTCTGTCTGTCTGTCTGTCTTCACTATCATGGGAGAACCTGCTTAGAGTGCATTTGAGTTCTTGTTATCATCTTAAAACCAGTAGAATTATTTGTGCTTCTTCTCCGGGTCTTAGTAATTGAGGTAGATTGGCGTTTTATTTATGAGATGACAGCATGCTTTTTTTTTTTTTTTTTTTTCTGCAGCCGAGGTGCTTGTTGAACTGGGTTCAACATTGTCAGAAAGTTATTCACAAGAGTTGGTGATGGAGCCTGCTACACCCACCTCTGTTCCCTTTCTATTTTGGTGCCATTTGCAACAAAGGAAGCAGTTAGTAAATGAGAGCAGGATTGAAGCTCTCGCGGGCACATTTCTTATTAGGTTGTATAACCGCTGTGGCACGTGAGTCTGGAAGGAAAGTCTATGAACCCTAGGAATTGCCCTGGGGTGGGGGGGGCTTCAGATCTGATTTAACTGTTCAGAAAATCTATAAAGATATGGCAGTATATATACATTTATACATTATATTTTATGTAGTTAATATATATATATACATATAATACATACATAATCCCAGATTTTATATTTTCAAAACAAGAGATATTCAATGAACAACATGTTGAATTATTTTTTTCTGTTAGGGTTCCTGAAGGAAATTGATGGTTAGCACCTTTTCTAAAGCTGAAGGGACAGGAGAGAGTGAGTTCTAGCCATTGGATCCTGGGGAGAGGAATTTGTACTGGCTGCCTGATCCACCAGAGAGACACCCCCCCCCCCGCCCCACCAGGGTCAGTCTGTAGTGCCCAGCAGGATGGAATTAGGGGAATGCATAGGCATCTCCTCTGGTCTCTGGAATGAGACTTGTCATTGGTTCAACCCAACTAGAAGCCAGAGGCATCCCTGAGGACAGAGCAGGATTGTCCTGGTGGGCAGAGCATCTGGGGAAGCAGGTGGAAAACTGTCCCTGGTTTTGTTCTGGGAATGTCTTTGCACATTATGCTGTGGACTCCTCCAGGTGAGCCATGCAGGTGGAAAACATTCCCGTCTTCAGCAGGACTAGGGAAGATCTCACTTCACCTTAGAGGTTCTCAGAGTGGGGCTCCTAGACTCGCATTGCTTGAGAACATGCTACACGTTCCCAGACTCCATCTTGGACCCATTGAACGAAAATCTGGAGCTTTGGGTAGCAGCAGTCTGTGCTCTGTAAGCCCTTTTAGAGACACTTATGCTTGGCTAAGGTGAAAAGCCTGCTGGAGGTTGCGGGAAGGATGCTTCCAGGTTTGGAAGAGTTCTAACATGAATCTGATAGTTGAAATTCTACAGACCCTCAGAAATGGAATCCTGATTACATGTGTGGGGGGAGCAGCACCCAGTAAATATAGGTCATGCTTTCATTTGCCAAGGTCTCCTCTCAGCCCCGCAGGGTGGTTCCAGGGCAACCCAGGCTTTGGGAGGTTGTTTTTGAAGAATAGATGCCTACTGCCTGAGCTGTTGTTCCCGGTGCCTGGCAGTGTTTGGTAAACAACTTGATTGCTAGGTCCTGGCCTGGGGAACCGCAGCTGCTCCTTCCAGCTCCCTGCAGACTTTTGTACTGAGCAGGGATTGCTTCAGGGAAAAATAAACAGGGGGAACAAAACAAGAAAACATCTCTGTGCTTCTACCTGTTTTCCACTCCAGCTGTTTCAGAACCACAGGCCCTGGGCTTTGGCTCTTTTGACTTACAAAACAAGGCAGGTCCCTGTGGTATTCTAGAGTTTTCTTTGTATGGCTAGACCGTGACATTTGGAGTAGCCACAGGACTTGCAAAGCTTTGGAAAAGACTTAGTGACCACTGCCAGGATGTAGGCATTTTTAACTATGTAAATGGAAAAAGGAGAAAGCTTCATTTTTACTAATGACCCCCAGGATGGTAATCGGGCTTTGCAAATCTCTAGGAAAACAGATTGAATATAGCACAATTAATGTTTCAGCCCTCTTAGGCCTTTTCTCTAAAATATCTTAATAGGCTTTTAATTTATTGCAGCTTTTGATTAGCAGGTTTGAGGTAGGGTTACAGCTGACCTCCTGGGCCAAGGACTCCCCAGGGCTCCAGAGAGTGGAAAGGGAGAAACCCTGCCGGGGCCTCAGTGCCTCTCCCTGAAGTGCTCAGAGGGGGAGTTTAGTCTTCAGTTTTCTGTGGTGTCTGGTGAGTGTCTGGCCTGAGGGCAGGACCCCACGTTGGAAGCTGCTGCCCAGGTTGCTGCCCCTGCTTTGGTAATTAATCCAGCTACGGTGTGAATAAAGCATGAATGGCTTTGGGTCGAAAGCAAGTCTGGGGATATAAGACAGATCTAGATTTAAAACACTTGAGACCTGTATTGCTTTGTTAATGCATTTGGCTTATCATTTACTCACACATACCCCCACTATTTTTGGTTCTCCCCTACTTTTTAAAATCTTCTGAAATCATTTTCTTTTGGCCTGCAATAAGTCTTTTAGACTGTCCTTAAATAGAGGTGATAAACTCCTTTTTGACTGAAAAGCTCTTTCACTTTCAGTTTTGAAAGATAGTTTTTCTGGGTATACAATTTTAGGTAGACAGCTTTTGCCTCTGGGCTGTTTTCTGGGTAATTTATTTGAATATTTGTCTTTCATGACTTCAATTGCTGTATTTTTCATTTCTGGAGCTGAGAGCTGCTACTTATTTCAGGGAGCCACAGAGCTGCATGAGCAGGAATTCCATCCTGGGTCTGTTGGATATTCCACAAAACACACAGAAAACCTGAGAAGCCTGTGCCAGACTTCAGTGTCATGGTCAGACCTTTATTTTGGACATGCCCACGACTTTGCTCTATTGGAAGTAAGCCATAAGGGTGCCACCGACCACAGTCCCAGGCTGTGGCTTCACCCCTGAACACCTCAGTTGGAAATCTGCTGTGGCTCCTGTCCCTGGGGAAAATGAACCACCTATGGGACACCTCAGCTGCCCGCTCCCCACTAGCTGTTCCTTCTGGCCTTTCTCTGCATGTCTGTGTGCTTTGTAGAACGGTTCTTCCACCCAGTCTAACTCCTTCTGGAACTTGCTCAAGATAATTCTTCTAGAAAGGAATTACCTGTCCAGAATCCTGCCCTTGTTACTCTCTTTGATCTCCTTCTAGTCACTTGTACCACTTTTCTGGTCTTCTGTTTGTTGGCATTTTTTATGTTGTTTTGATGTGGCTTGGGTGTGTTCAGAGGTACATGGATGCACATGTGTGTGCAGGTGCATGCGTGTGCTTATGGAGGCCAAAGGCTAATGTCAGGGGTCTTCCTCATTCACTCTCCACTTTATTTTCTGAGACAAGGTCTCCATCACTGACCCTGGAGTTCACTGATCGGGCTAGACTGACTAGCGCCAAGCCTGGGGTCCTCCTGCTCTACCTTCCCAGCACTGGGAAGACAGGTGCACACTCTATGGGAGTGTAAGCATCTGACCTCAGGTGTCTCACGCTTTTGTGGCAAGCACTTCTCCTAGTGAACTACCTGGGTCCTTTGCTGGGCTTCTGACTTGGGCTTCCATCATGGAGCTGGGGAGGAGTAACTACAACCATTATTCAAGGGTTTCACCTTTTTTCTCTACTGTAAACTGCTAAAATGTTAAGTGCTATTTTTGAAAAAAATCTGGAATTTCACTAACTAGAAATCAGGCTTTCCACCTTTGTGTATAGCAGGGGCAGGGCAGTTCAGGAAGCCCTGGGGGTGTGTTCTCACGTGGCAACCCTTGGCCCCTTGATGTGCTGGGCTTTCTTCTTTCCTTAAGAAAGCTGGCATCTTCCAGCTCACCCTGATCCTCACAGGCCACTGCTACCTTACGCGGGCCTGCTTCCCTGCTGCTGTCTGACCATTGTGGGCTTCTCAAGCTTTCCCTATATAAGAACATAGGCTCACCTTCATAAAGATAAAGTCTGTTCTATGAGGTCTCACAGCCCACATTCACTGAAGCCAGCCCAAGTGAGAACACTGTCTAATATGAGATGGATACTTTGAATTTTGACATTAGTATAGGCACTGGAAAGGACTTCTCGTGAGACTAAGCTGTGATTCTCTGTGTCTCAGTACTCTGTACTAGGAACGTTGTGGTGTGAGTCTTACGAAGTAACTTGTAAAATCCCTCAGACAATATCTTTTATACAGTTTTCAATAAATGGCAATTACATTTTTAGGGGATGCTGATTTAGTCATTTAATTTTTGGTGTATGGTATGGGTGTGTGTATGTGCATATGTGTGCAGATGTGGACAGCCTGTGAACACACATGTGGAGGCCAGAGGAAGACACTGGATGTTTTCTTCTTGTCATCCTTCCACCTGATCCCACCTGGGGATACTGGGTTTGTATTCTTTGCCAATTAAGGGATTCAGGAGTCGGACAGTATTTTAAAGAATGAAATTTATTTTAGAATAGGAGGGAAAGAAAGCAAGCTCCTCGCAGAGGAGGGGGCTTCCAGAGCTGGAAAACCCCACAGTTTCCATGGGAACTGAACCTTTATTGAATGGGTACCCTCCCATCCCGAGTGTGTGATTGGTTGGCTTGAGTGAAGATGAGAGGTGCTGATTGGCTTATGATGAGTCCAGTACTGAGCAGGTCTTGGAAAGCACAGCAGTAAAATTTGTCCAGGCAAGGAAGAAGTCACTGCCCTTCCCCCAATCTTATATTACCAAGGGTTCCTTCCCTGATCTACCTACCCAGAAAACAGTCTCCTACAGTGTTTCCTACCTTATTTCCTTGATACAGAGTCTCTCACTGAACAAGGAGCTCACGGTTTTTACAGCTCAGACTAGTGAACCTTAGTGATCCTCCCATCTCTGCCTATCCCAGCTCTGGGTATATAGACAACCCATTGCCACACCTGTTTTTTTATGTACATACTGGGGATCAAAGTCTGCTCCTCATGCTTATGCAGCAAACTCTCTTATCCGCAGAACCATCTCCTATCCCCTGATTAAAAAAAAAAAAAATCTTTGATTCTGTTGTTAACTCAGGAGATTTGCACTTAGTGTGTGCTATGAGCCAGGCCCTTTTCTGGAGTTTTGATGAACAAATAGAACTCTTTTGGTTTTTTAAAGTAATGACTCACTCTAGCCCAGGCTCACAATATAGTCTCAGGCTGGCCTCGACCTCACTGCGATCCTCCTCTCTCTGACTCCCCAGTGCCGGGATTAAAGGTGTGCGCCACCACACCTCGCTCAAACAGAGCTCTTGTATCCTGTGGAGATGCTAGTCTGTTGAGGAAGACAGTGAGGAAGAAGGCTGCAGATTCGCCAAGGGCTTTGGAAGAAGGATGATTTAGAGGAGGATATGTAGGAAGTGAACTTGAGCAGTTGGGCAGGACAAGGCCCCTAAGACCCAGTGACCAGAAGAAGCCATCCTGTGAGCAGGAGAGACCATGGAGAGGGGGTCCTGGGGAGCTGGAATAGCAAGGCCACCAGGCTATGGCAGGCTGGAAGCTACTTGCCTTTAACAGACGCAAGTCCGTGGGCTCTGTGCTGACTGTGTGAGGGACTAATCACTGGCTAGAGGTCATATAGGAAAGCCACCTTGTGTAGGGTCTTCTAGACTATGCATGGATTTTACCTGAAGGATGGGATATCACCCCAGCTCCTGCTTTTTCTATGTGAAATAGATTTTATAGCCCTTGGGAGCCTCTCTAAGCCTTGGAAATGCTTCCCATGTCTCAGGGATACTGAGGGGCTGGAGAATGGGATCCTCGGGCCTCCGTGTGATCCAGGGTCAGCAGACACAGCAGTATCACTGGGACATTTCCTAGAAACGCAGCAGCTCGGGTCCCACTTCAGACCAGGCCCCAAGTCTGAAGAGTTCACTCATGATTCTTCTAAAGTTTGAGATGATTAGACCTAGAACACACACATTTGGACAGATTTCCACAGAAGTGGGTGCTGTATTCTTTGCAGGGGAATGGATGTCTTCTGTGGACACTCAGGGAATGCTGCCAGCCCTGACTGCCAGCTCATGAGCACTGGCTACATATGCCCATGGAAAGTTCCTCTAAGCACTTGGAAAACTCTACCCATAGCCCATCTTTGCTGTTCATGACGGTTCAGCATAAGAGCGAGGCATGGAACAAACCTTTTTTTTGCAGAGAGAATGGGTGCATAGGGCCTCCAGCCACTGCATGTGTCACTTTGTGCATCTGACTTTATGTGGGCACTGGGGACTCGAACCCTCATCGCTCGGCTTTGCAGGCAGACACCTTAACTGCTGAGCCTTCTCTCCACCGCCAATCCTTTTTTTTTAAAGCAGGAAGTTGAAAGAAGAGGCTCATAGTTGGGTTTGTTTAGAATAAGGAGGCAGAAGCCCATGGGGTAGGGCTAGGTGAGCATTGGTTAATGCCCAGACTTTACAGGTGGTAAAACTAGAGTCCTGAGATGTCACATGGCTTTGCCAGGTCACGTGGTTGAATGACTTTGGCACTGAGACCAGAGTTCAGGCTTCTAAACTAAGAGAGCTGACTATTTTCCAGAGGGTTCTCTCTTGGTGGGAACGTGTATATAAGTATTGGTCCTTGCAGAATTCATAACCATGTCAAGAATAAAGATTTTTTAGTTATAAAGAAGGGGTTCAGCAACAGTGGGAAGGGGAAAGGAGAAAGTAATGGGGGTGAATTTGATCGAAGCACATATGTACATGTAAGAAATTGTCCAATAAATAAATCAATAGAATTATTTTTGGAGAAAAAAAATCCAGATAGTTGCTTCTCTTACTAGTTTTCTTTTTCATGATTATTATTTAAAGTGTCTTTAAATAACTCATATTTAACATTTTAATATGTTTTTCACCCTCTGGCAAAAATTGTTACTGAATGAGAAATAGCACTTTTGTGTGCATAAAATTTCAGTTAACATGACTTATTATTTATTAGTATCTGAGCCCTCTCTGATAGGACATGATATGTTTGAAATGCTAAAATATTTAAATGATGTGGTACAGAGTACAGCTGCATCCTGGCCTCGGGATGTACGTGGAGGAGTCATTGATTAGTCATTGATCAATCACTGATTAGTCAATAACACATTTGCAGAGCTGACATGCCCTCACTGGAACTGTGTTCTCCCCACCTTGAGAGTTGATGTCCACCTAGCTGCTTTTGACCTTAAGAAAGTGGTGCTTTTATAAGTTACACCCTAGTTATGTCTGCAAAATATTTTTGTGTTGCAGTGTCCCAGGAGCTCCTGCTGACAATTCCCATTTCAGAACAAACTGTCTTGGCAATGGTGAGGCCTTCGCTCCCTTCTCTCTTTTGCTGTTGGCCATGAATGGATGGTGTGATGCCTGCTAGCCGGAAGGGTGAGTGAAAATCACTGACAACATATCTGAAATGTCACATGGCAACAAAAAGGCCATCAAGACGGTGGCCCATGGGGGAAGGGACATTCTTATTTTGAGAGGAGGGATATAATTTGCTATTGATTTCATTGTTTAACCCTTTCTAATCATGCCTGCATTATTCTGGGACCTTACAAAAGGCGTAGAGGAAACAAGAAAATTTTTTTTTTCAGAGGGGATGGGCATTACTGGTTCTTAGTCAGCCTCTGAAGTGTTGAGTCTCTGAATTTTGGGCTGCTTGAATGGACTCAATGATTAACTGCTGTTTTGATCTTCTCCTATGGTAATGGTAACATGTGCCACTTCTTGCATTATGACTCCACTTACTTCATCTTGAGTTCCATGGAATCGTGATTTGTTCACGAGAGTCTTAATCCCAGGCTTTCACATGCTGGGGCTCGTGAGAAAGCCAGAGGAATGGAAACTTTGCTTTTCACCAGTTTTCTGAAAAAGTTCTGGGGACTTTCTTTCTGTCATATTGACCTAATCAGCTTATTCATTGAATTTCAAAGTGGCATGTTAGAAGGTCGTGATATCTTCCCGTTAGGTGTAGTTTCCGTATTAGATACCATCTACTGTGTTCCTCAGAAATGCCTGGCTTCCCTGTAATAGCGAACAATTCTGACTTGCCCTTATCACACACAATAATTGGGGGAGATCAGGTGTTTTTGGTAGCTTTGTTCTCAAATGAGGTCAGTTTTGTGGGAACGATTTCGTTTTAGGTTTTGTGTTCAGTGGCATTGAAGAGCTATTGCCATAAATTCATCTTGTTTACCTTAGTGGAATTGTATTCAACACATATTCTATTTAATAAAATTAAACGATGGAGCAAAAAAGAAGACATATTAGAATTTGAGACTCTTAGTGTGTACCTGAAAAGTCTCCCATTAGTCTCTCCTCTTTGAGTTCTTACATTTCATGTAAGCATGGACATTAGAGAATCCTATTGTGTCTGTGCTAACAAAGCCCTGGAAGTTGTCTGTTCAAATCCCTTCATTTACAAAAGATACTGCTGAAGGTCCAAATGGGATGTGGGGGTCCGTGGGCTTAGTTAGAAATGGGCCCTAGGTATTGGTTCTCAGTTGACGGGTCTTTCTAACTCATGTCATTTACAGAGTTTGGGACCTGCCTGACATTCAGCTTTGCAGATGTCATTTGATTATCAGTGTCTCTTGAAATCAGACACTATTATGCAATCAAGTGCTTGGGCCAGATTTTTTAAAATTTCACAGCTTGAGATCATTTTGACAAAGCACTCCCATTACATAGATTTACAAACCAACATTAGGGAAACCACTGGCCCCACCATTAGAGACTGGATGGTCTTCCAAGAATCAGTTGGCTTTTACATTCTTATCTTTATTGGCTACTTCATTACCTGAATAGTAGTACTTTTCATTCTATATGGCTGTGCCTAGCGATGGGGAAAATGCCCTCTTGTATCTTTCTCACAGGAATCTTTCTTTCATTCAATAGCAAGGTGTGCATAA
>PVHP010023295.1:0-27526 GCA_004024765.1 Zapus hudsonius
CCCCCAGCCCTCACTGTGGATCCTAGGCAGGAGCTCTATCTCTGAGCCACGCCCCCAGCCCTCACTGTGGATTCTAGGCAGGAGCTCTACCTCTGAGCCACGCCCCAGCCCTCACTGTGGATTCTAGGCAGGAGCTCTATCTCTGAACTACATCCTTAGCTGTGTTTGCTATGGCAGTGTGGGTATTGGAACCTTGTTACAGCTGTGTTGTTGGGGTCGAACTTATGGGGGTTCTAGCCAGCTTCCCCTTTCCAGCTTTTGACACACTCTTCTGTTGATGTTGGCCATCTGATGTTGGCCAGGAGGTGATATCCACCCTCTGCTCATTCCACCATTTTCCCTGCCATCATGGAGCTTCTCCTTGAGTTCACAAGCCAAAATAAACCGTTTCCTCCATAAGCTACTTTCAGCCGGGTTCTTTGTCGCAGCACCGAGAAAGCTGGCTGCAACACAGGCTTTCAGCACTCCGTCCACCTCAGCGAGGAAGCATGATGGAGCAGTTCAGTTCTCATCACAGAGGCCTGGTGTCCTTCTAGCTCTCTCTTCCCCTTCTTTTCCTCCCAGGAGCCCAGCCCTGAGATGGGGCCACCAGAATTCAGGTAAGTCCTGCCCCTCAGTTAATCCTCTCTGGAAATACCATTATAAAGCACTATTTCCTAGGAGACTAAATCCAGCCATGTGGACAATGAAGGTTAGCCATCCACAGAGCAAACCAGGGTGCAATTAATGAGCTGAACTAAGGCTGTAACTCAGGGTGTATGAGGAGAGAAGAGAAGGTTGTTCTCTTTATTTCTGTGCTCATGTGTGTGGGCACTTGTATGTGCACACGTCGAGGCCAGAGCACAACCTCGGGTGTCATTGCTCTCAGGTGCCATGCACCTTTTTTCAGATTTTAAAAAATATTTGAGAGAGAGAGGGAGGGAGAGAGAGAGAGCCACCAGCTGCTGCAAATGAACTCCAGATGCATGCACCACTTTGTGCATCTGCCTTTATGCGGGTACAGGGGACTCAAAACAGTGCCATCAGGCTTTGTAAGCAAGTACCTTTAACCACCGGGCCATCTCTCCAGTCCACCATGAACGTTTAATTTTTTTGTTGTTGTTTTATTAACCCTAACCCTATGTAATTCTAACCCTAATCCTAGCCCTAACCTTAAACCCTTAACTCTATACTCCTAACCCCAACCCTCTGGCCCCTAACCTAATCCTAACCTTTCTAACTGGTCCCTCGAAGCCTCTCACCCACCCTGAAACCCTCTGGTCCTGGAACCTTTGTCCCAACCCTGTGCTAGTTTGAGTGTAAAATGTCTTATGTGAGTACTGGGGAATTGAACCAGGGCCGTCAGATATTGAAAGCAAATGTCTTTAACTACAGAGCCAAAACAGAGACTTAGTCCTGAAACAAATGTATTTTGGTGAAAGAACTTGAGGGCTGGGAGTCTGCCTCAGTGATAGAGCTCCTGCCTTGCCCCAGTATATGTGATGCCCAGGGTTTGGTCCCTAATCTTGTAGTAATAATAACAATATTTTTAAAAATACAAATACTAGGATCCTTCACTCATAAATGGAGGTCTATGATAAGGGTCCTTCACGTTAGAGATAATTCTGATTTTAAATGCATTTTCCTAATCTTTCTTCCTCCTTTCTACTTTTTAAAAAATATTTTATTTATTCATGAGAGAGAGAGAGACAGAGAGAGAGAGACAGAGAGAGAGAGAGAGAGAGAGAGAGAACAATGGGCTCATCAGGGCCTCCAGCCACTGCAAATGAACTCCAGACGCATGTGCCACTTTGTGCATCTGTCTTTACGTGGTTACTGGGGAATTGAACTCAGGTCCTTCTGATTTACAGGCAAGTGACTTAATGGCTGAGCCATTTCTCCAGCCCTTTCTATTTTTAAAATATTATTTATTTATTTATTTGTAAGGAGAGAGAAAGAGAACAAGAGAGAATGGACATGCCAGGTCCTCCAACCACTGCACAAGAACTCCAGATGCAGACGCCACTTTGTGCATCTGGCTTTATGTAGGTACTGGGGATTTGAACCCTGGTTGTTAGGCTTTGTAGGCAAGTGCCTTAACTGCTAAGCTATCTGTCTAGACCCCTTCTTTCTACTTTCAAGTCTAAAGTTTTCTGAAGACACTGGCTCATCCTCACTTGATTCTGTCTCAAGATCCTCCTGGTCACAGGTGTTGTGGCTGGGACCCGATCATGTCCCTTCAGGGAATGCCCTCCTGTCCTCTGAAGAGGAACCTCCTCTGGCTTTTCACAGGAAGGCACCAGCCCTGCTTTGGGCCATGGCCTGGCCTGCTAGTTTCCAGACACACAGACGGAACATGGAGATCATTGCTCATGTCCGTCTGAAATGGAAGCCAGCAATTCTCCAACCCACCAGGGTACTGATGTCCAGACAGCATGAACAGGGGCCTCAATGGGGTCAGCTGACTCCATTGTTTTTAGACAAGGCAGAAGCCTCATGACCCAAGGGCACAGCAGAGGAAAGCTTCTCATCTCCTGTGTCCAGGAAGCAGAAAGAGATGGGAAGATGTGGGGACAAGATACCTTTCCAGGGCTGGAGAGAAAGATGGCTCAATAGTTAAAGGCATTTGCTTGTAAATCCCTGCAGCCTGGGTTCAGTTCCTCAGTACTGGGCTGGAGAGATGGCTTAGTGGTTAAGGCGTTTGCTTGCAATTCCTAAGGAAACTCACATAAGACCAATTGCATGTGCCTGGAGTTCGTTGCAGTGGCAGAGTCCCTGCATGCCCATATTCTCTCTCTCTCTCTCTCTCTCTCTCTCTCTCTCTCTCTCTCTCTCTCTCTCTCTCTCATAAATAAAGTATTTTTAAAAGATACCTATGGTAGTTTGAGTGTGTGTCCCTCATAGACTCATGTGTTTTATTAAAATTGAGTTTGCAGGCTGGAGAGATGGCTCAGTGGATAAGGCACTTGCCTCCAGTGCCTAAGGCCCCTGGTTCAATTCCCCAGGATCCACATGGGCCAGACCAACAAGGTGGTGGCCCTGGTGTGCTCGCTTTCGCTCGCTCTCTCTCTCTCTCTCTCTCTCTCTCTCTCTCTCTCTCTCTCTCTCTCTCTCTGCTAGAAAATGAATAAATAAAATATTTTTAAAATTTTGAGTTTGCAGCCTCAGCCCCTAGCAGACACACTCCTTCTGGGGGCGGGGGGCATCACTGTTGGATCTGAATTCCAGCCTAAAGGTATGCAGAGAGGTTTTGAGCTCTGGCTGTGCTTGCTTGTGGTGCTGGCTGCTTGATATTGTCTCCCTGCTTGGAGTTAAGAAT
Organism: Zapus hudsonius; assembly: GCA_004024765.1. Lineage (NCBI taxonomy): Eukaryota > Metazoa > Chordata > Mammalia > Rodentia > Dipodidae > Zapus > Zapus hudsonius. The sequence goes on from PVHP010023295.1 coordinate 3,299, forward strand.
GGGAGCCAGCTTCATCTGGCACTTGATGGAACTTCCCCTGGATCTGTAAGCTTGAAATAAATCCCTTCCCCACATAAATTGTGTCTGTTTGGAGGTTCATCCCAGCAAAGTGGAGCCATGCCCCAGCAACCCACTTCCCCAGCCAGACCCCATGTCTTCATGGCCATTCAGCACAAATTCACCAGTGAGTAAACACAATAATGAGTGACGTGCCCTGTTGTCCTGCCTGACATTAATCAGTCCTGGGGGTGTGACAGGTTAGGGTGACTGGGACCCAAAGTGTCCTTGAACTTGTATTTTCAAGCAGTCTCCACTCATGCCTGACCCCCTCCCCTTGAGTGGAGGTGTCTCTTACTAGAGTTCAAACCTAATCCTGGAAACTGATTGGTCAAGGATAGACCAACCAGCTGTCTCTCTGACTTACATAGCCCCAGGGATATATTCACTGGGACAGTGAGAAACCCCAGGTGAAGAGGTGCCTATCCCTGGAATGCCAAGTTGTGATACCCTACCAGGTTCTCAAAATAAATCAGAAAAAGCCCTCACACTTCCATGGAAGGAAGGAAACTTACTGCTATGAACCAGAAAAGAAGCGTGTGCTTAGGAAGTTCTGCTTGAAACAATCCTAACAGATAATTAACAGAATCCAAATGACAGGGTGGATCCCTAGCTGGGGACAGTCACACCAGTCTACAGGGAGATCCTTCTACTCATCCACCCAGAAAGTCCCCAACACACACACACACAGCCTCTCTTCCTAAGAGGAGTAGAAAATACCTTGAGGGAATTCACTTCTTTAATTATTGGATAAGAAATTGCCTATCAACCGAAAAATAAATCAAGGCCAAGGATAACATTTTCCATGACACCCGAGATGTGTAGAGCTATGAGATTCTATTGTCATTTGAAGAAACAATTTCCTCACTGGCACGCTCTCGTACGTTTCCAGGCAAATGCTAGGAAAACAGCCACCAGCAAGCCGCAGCTCTGTGTGCCAGGGAGATGAGTGACAGCCACTTTGTGTTCCTGTGCACTTCATAAAAACCACAAAGCAGAAGGGTCACCCACTGGCTAAGGCTCAGATCCCCATCACCCAAAGGAAGTAGTTTCCTGCTACAGTGGGAGCCAGATGGATCAGCAGGGAACCTGCTGCAGCCATGCCAAAAGCAATAGTGGTGTTGTTTGGGGAGGTGTTGGCATTGCCTGAGCAGCAGGACACATCCGCTCTCGCGTGCCAGGATGACACACAATAGTACCTTTCATAGTGTTTGTCACAGACCATAATCTGATTATACATGGACTCCTCACTGTCTCAGCCTGGCACGTTTCTAAATACATAGAATAGTAACCCATTACCGTTAAGGTCTGGAAAGATGGTTCAATGGTTAAGAACACTTCCTGTGTAGCATGAGGGCCTAAAGAGGCCTGGGCGACTGCTCAGGCTAGATTCCTAGAACCCATGTGTTGCAATCAGCTTTCTAGTTGCTGCATAGAAAGAACCCAAGCAAAAGCAGCTTGTGGAGGAATGAGTTTATTAGGTTTACAGACTCAAGGGGAGACTCCATCCTGGCAGGGAAAACGATGGCATGAGCAGAGAGGTGGATATTACCTCCGCCACAGCACCGCAAACAATGGCAGGAAGGTGTGCCAAACACTGGCAAGGGGAAGCTGGCTGTAACCCCATAAGCCCGCCTCCAACAACACAGCTCCAGTGAGGTTGTAAAACCCAAACTGCCATCAGCTGAGGATCAATCAATCAGAACACATTCATTTGTTTGTGGGGGACACCTGCATCAAACCATGACATCATGTAAACAGATGTGGCCATTAGTACCAATTCCTTGGGGAAACAGAAACTTGTGAATCACTAGAACTCACACACATACTCACAAAATCAGCAGGTTTGGGGGAGAGATGGCTCAGTGGTTAAAGGTGCTTGCTTGCAAAGCCTGATTGCCTGGGTTCAACTCCCCAGTGCCCACATAAAGCTAGATGCACAAAGTGGCGCAGGTATCAAGAGTTTGTTTTCAGTGACAAGAGGCCCAGGTGTGTCTATTCTCTTTCTCCTTGCAAATAAATAACAAATATTTTAAAAAGAGAAACTGCAAGTTTCTGAATCAGTAAGACACTCCAGCTATGGAGCGAGACACCCAGCATTCTACTCTGTCCACCCCAGGTGAATAAACCCTGTCACAGACAATTACATAAAGCATACCATGGACACATACACATATATACATCACACATACAAGCAAAAAATAATAATAGCCAAGCATAGTGGCACAAGGCTTTAATCCAAGAACTTGGGAGGCAGAGGTAGGAGGATCACTGCGAGTTCAAGGCCAGCCTGAGACTATATAATGAATTTTATATCAGCCTGGGATAGAGTGAGACTCTACCTCAAAAAAATTTTATTTTATTTATTTGCAAGGGGAGAGACAGAGAGAAATGGGCATCAGGGCATCCTGCCACTGCAACCAAACTCCAGATGCATGCACCTCTCTGCATCTGGCTTTATTTGGGTGCTGGGGAATCAAACCAGAGGCCCCAGGCCTTGCAGGCATCCTTAACTACTTAACCATCTCTCCAGCCCTTCTAGAAGCTTTTATTAAGAGTCTCAGAAAGTAAAAGCTATGGAGAAACCATATCACAAGGGGCTGGAGAGATAGTTCAGCGGTTAAGGCACTTGTCTTCAAAGCCTAAGGACTCAGGTTCAATTCCCCAGTACTCACATAAGGCCAGATACACAAAGTGGCACATGCATCTGGAGTTTGCAGTGGCTGGAGGCCTTGGCATATCCATTCTCTCCGTCTCTCTTCTCTCTGTGTGTGTCTCTTTCTCTCTGTTTACAAAAAATCAGTACAAGAAATTTTTTAAATATTTTATTTATTTTTTTTGCAAGCAGAGAGAGAGGGGGAGAGAGAAAGAATGGGTGCACCAGGGCCTCCAGCCATTGCAAACGAACTCCAGATGCAAGTACCACTTTGTGCATCTTATGTGGGTACTGGGGAATCGAACTTGGGTCGTTAGGTTTTGCAGGTGAGCACCTTAACCTCTGAGCCATCTCTCCAACCCACTACCAATATTAAAAAAAAAAAAAAAAACAGATCACAAGTTTGCATCAGCTCAGATCACTAGTTGTTGGCTGGTGTCTATCAGGAAATCTTTGGAGAAGCTGGTGAATTCTTTGTGTCCTAGGAACTCCACCCAGGAGCACGGTTTTTCTAGCCTGTGTAGAGATTAACCTGTTGCAAACTAGCTTGATATCCACACAGATCCTTACACACTGCTGGAGGCCCTAGCGGGCCCATTCTCTCTGTCTCCTCCTCTTCTCCTCCCCTCCCCTCTCTCTCTTCTCCTCTCTCTCTCTTTCTCTCTCCTTTGCTTGCAAATAAATATTTTTATTTTTATTTATTTATTTGCAAGCAGAGAAGAGAGACAGAGAGAATGGGTGTACCAGCTGCTGCAAACTCCCGATGCATGTGACACTTTATGCATCTGGCTTTACCTGAGCACTGGGGAATAGAACCTGGGTCATTAAGGTTTATAGGCAAGCACCTTAACCTCTGAGCCATCTCTCCATCCCATAAATACATTTTTCAAAAAGAATGAAATTATGTCCTTTGGAGAAAAATGGATGGAACTGAAATCTGATCCTTCCCTTGTGGTTGGTTAAGTTCAGCCTCAAAACTCCGTGTCACTGCTGGTTAGCTCAGCCCCCACTCAGAACCTATAGATAACCCCAGTTTGGGTTGCAGGGTGGGCTTTACCCCCCTCACCTCTCTCATGGTGGGAGCTCTCTGGACTTCCTCCTCTTGCCTTCTCTTTGTCTAATGACATCTCTAAATCTTTTTTAAAAACTGGATGGAACCGAAGATCCCTGTGTTAAGGCAGACTCAGCAAGACAAATATAACTTGCTTTCTGTTTTCTGCTGACTCTAGTCTTTCTCTTAAAGATGTGGAAGTAGAAAAGGACCTTTTTGAGCAGGAGGTGCACAAGCGAGGGTGAGTGGGGTTACATGATCAGAGGTGCCTGATGGGAGGAAATGTCACAATGAGACCCATTATTTATACAAATGATATAAGCAGTGCTTTTAAAAGCTCCTGCCCCACGTCAACACTAGCAATTACCAGGTTTGAATTAGTAGGTTCGGTGGGGAGAAGGCTTGGGTTGAAACACCTTCTTCCGGTATTTGCTACAGCCCTGTGTTCTATTGGCCCAGGTGAGGCCAGTGACAGTCCCCAGGGGGGAAAACAAGTCTGTATTTGATTCCCCAAAAAGACAAACTATGCCAAGTAAAAAACGAGATGTACAAGCAATCCGAGATAACTATAGCGAGCCTTTGTCCTCACGTCTTTTATTTCCCGTTTATACTGTATGCTGACTTCACCGGACTGTTTAAAACTTACCATGGGAAGATGGCCAAACCGTTCAAGACAGCTGTTGGTGTTTGTTAGACGCCATCCAAAGACAATATCAATGGCAGACATAGAAAGAACAAGTTCATTTGAAGAGACTCGGACTGATTACCTTTCCAAATGCTGGTTGCTGAGGAGGAGGGACATGACGGTACATGGTCCCCACGACCCACATCTCACCGGTGACATGTCAAAACCCACAGGATCCACTCACAAAATGCCACGCTGAAGTTCATGTGTGAACACAGAGCGCCGTTTTTATTATTGTTGGATTGGTTGCAAGAAGTAAAAGATACAAGTCAGACTCCATATCACCACCACACACATAAAAGCAGATCCACGCTCAGGTGCCCTGCGGTCAGCTCACAGAAAGTGAAGAAACCCACAGGAGGTTGGTACTGGGATGACCATACTGCTTCTCACTCTCTTCCTGGGCCTGGCCCGCAGTGACCAGCCATCCCATGATGGAGGGACACCGAGCCACCCGCCCCAGGTACTGTGGTAAAAGTGTGATTCCATGCTGAGCGTGTGGGCTCTCTGCTCATTGCATGCAGGGGTGCATATAGGTGGTGGGGGTCGAATCGGGGGCTTACCTCAACTTGCCTCAGTGACAGCTACCTGGGCAGCAGAATCTAGAAGAATCCAGCTTCAGAATGCAGTGTGAAGGTAAGCATTATCTCCCACAGGCTCTGGCTCCATTCTACAGAGCTGGTCCCCTAGCAAAGCCATCCAGAAACTCCTCATCAGACAGCCTTCTTCATTCCTCTCTGTTTTCACAAGAACACGCAAGGTTCGTGCTAACCTGTCTCATTGAATGTTTTCCCTAGCGGGCAAATCAATGGAACACCATCTACCTGACGGCCAACAGGGAGAAAATGATAGCGGAGAATGGACCGCTGAGAATTTATCTTCGTGACATCGATTGGCTGCTCAATGATGACATCAATGTCTCCTTTTACATCCGGTGGGTCTCAGGAGCAAGAGCAGAAGCCTAGCAGGGAAGAGACGTGTCCCTATCGTCGGCAGGTGTCCACAGGGAGTGTGTGCTGCTGACTCCATCCCAGACACCTCAGGCCGTTTCAGGGACTGACTGTTGTTCACATGAGCAGGACTTGAATGACAGATGTCACTGGAAAGGGACATTGGAAGATAGCCAAGTCGATTTTCATGAATGTAGAAACTTTGGGTGAGTGAACATGGGAGAGACCAACATAGAAATCAACAGAGCTGGCTGGAGAGATGGCTCAGCAGTTGAAGGTATTTGCTTGCAAAACCCAATGGCCCAGGTTCGATTCCTCAGTATCCACGTAATGCCAGATGCACAAAATGGTGCATGCAGTGACAGGCCCATACTCATTCTCTCTCTCTCTCTTTCTCTCTGTATGTCTCTGTCTCTCTCTCAAATAAATAAGTAAAAATATTGAAAGAAAAAGGAAAGAAAGAAGGCTGGAGAGATGGCTCATCGGTTAAAGTACTTGCCTGCAAAGCCTAACAACCTGGGTCAATCCCCCAGTACTCATGTAAAGCCAGATGCACAAAGTGCCACTTGCATCTGGAGTTCATTTCTGGTGGCTAAGGGCCCTGGAAGTCCAATTCTCTCTCTCCCTCCTTGCAAACAAAATTTTTAAAAAGAAAAAGAAAGAAGGAAGGAAGGAAGAAAGGAAGAAAGGAAGGAAGGAAGGAAGGAAGAAGAAAGCCGGGTGTGGTGGTGCACGCCTTTAATCCCAGCACTCGGGAGGCAGAGGTAGGAGGATTGCCATGAGTTCAAGGCCACCCTGAGACTACACAGTGAATTCCAGGTCAGCCTGGACTAGAGCAAGACCCTACTTCGAAAAACCAAAAAAAAAAAAAAAAAAAAAAAAAGAATAGCTACAGCAATCATTTCATAAAACCCCAAACTATAAACACCCCAAGAATCTGTCACATTTAAATGTATAAATAAATGGTGTTTTAAATTTTTTTCTATTCATGTGTGTGTATGGACACATCTGACACAGTATGTATGTGGCAGTCCAAGGACAACTTTGAAATGTTTGTAGTATACCCTGTCTGACACGGGGAATCTTGCCACCACACACCAACTGCCATCCTGCAAGGAACATTAAGACTTGCTGGCCACGAGCTTCTGATCCTCCCGTCTCTGCCTCCCATGGTCATTGGGACGTTGGGTTCACAGATGCACACACCATTTTGCATCCAGCTTTATGTGGGTGCTGGGGACTTGAACCTGGGCCAGCAAGCTTTACAAGCAAGCACCTTGAACCACTGAGCCATTTCCCCAGCCCCTAAATGGTGGCACTTTATAGGCTGGCATAGGACTCAGCAATGAAAACAGAGAAATGAATGTTAGATACGCCACCATGGATGACGATCGCAGCCAACCCCGAGCAGGGAAGGTGAAGCACAAGCAAGCTCATACAGCAGCAATGCAAGACTTGCATTTGCGCAAGTCTGTCTCTCAAATAAATGAAGAAAAGTATTAAAAGAATCTGCCAGTCATGGTGGCGCACGCCTATAGTCCCAGCTCTTGGGAGGCAGAGGTAGGAGGATCTCTGTGAGTTCAAAGGTCAGCCTGTGACTAGAGTGAGAGCCTACCTTGAAAAATAAAAAGAGAAATTAAGTAGATTGCCAGTCCTCCAAAATGTCACTTGTAAATGCTCATTAAGTATTTCTTTTAGTGTGCTCACATATACTAAAACTGAAACGAAGTATTTCTTTTGATGAATGAATCCAGTGACTTTTTCACTAATTCAAACTTTCTTCATCTTCAAGGGTTAACTGCACCTGCAGGAAGTTTCGTCTGCATGCGGTCAGAAGCGAAGAAGTGTGGTTCAGCATGTCCTGTGAGTATGGCTGCAACTGAGACTCTCCCAAGAAGTCACAGTGTCATAGTAACAATCACACAGTCAGGGTCACAGTAATACAGTGACAGTGATACAGTACTACAGCCATGTAATCACAGCCACACAAGTAATAGTCACTTAGAGACAGACACAGCCATACAGTCACAGTGTCACCCAGCAACACAGTCACACAGTCACATAGTAACAGAGTCAATTCACACAGCCACATAATCCTGAAGCCACATAATCATGAATCATGAAGTGATGTAGTAACACAGCCACAGACACCCAGTATGACAGTCATACAGTTACAGTCACACGTACAGTCACAGTTACATAAACACACACACGGTTGTCTGTGTAACCAGCTCCCTCATGGTCGCTCATTATTCTCACTTTCAGCTGAGAAAGGACTAACATTAATGTCTGTGGGACTGTGTGTTTTAAAAAACATACAGAACATGTTTATCTATTAAATCCCACTGTTATAAAGGGAAAAATAGAGCAGAAAAATATGAAAGCCATAATCAGTTATCAACTGGGTTAGGAGCAATGTTAAGAGCAGTCTTATTTATGCATTCATTCATTTTTTAAAATATTTTATTTATTTGTTTTCAAGCAGAGAAAGAGAGAGAATGCACCTTGTGGGTCTGGCTTATGTGGGTCCTGGGTAATTGAACCGGGGGCCTTAGGCACTGGAGGCAAGTGCTTTAACCACTGAGCCATCCCTCCAGCCCCTCATTCATTTTTTTTGGTAAATTATATAGAAAATAATTTATGTTTACTGTGTCCCCTAGATAAACTAAGCCTAAGATCCATGTTTATACTGAAATTTAAAATAATTTAAGGGCTGAAGAGATGGCTCAGCAGTTAAAGACACTTTCTTGCAAAGCCTGATGGCCTGAGTTCGATTCTCCAATACCCACACAGAGCCAGACACACAAAATGGCTCATATCACTGGAGTTTGCTTGCAGTGGCAGAAGGCCCTGGCATACCCATACTCATTCTCTGTCTGTCTCTTTCTTTCTTTTTTTTTTTTGTTTTGTTTTTCGAGGTAGGGTCTCACTCTAGCCCAGGCTGACCTGGAATTCACTATGTAGTATCAGGCTGGCCTTGAACTCAAGGCGATCCTCCTACCTCTGCCTCCCGAGTGCTGGGATTCAAAGGCGTGCGCCACCACGTCCAGCTTTTTACTTTCTTTGTTTCAAATAAATAAATAAAAATAATTTTAGAAATAAAATATCAATACCCATCATGATTATAATAAGGAAGAAACACAAAAATATGTGTATAAACATTTGCACATACACATATGTACATACATACATATTTTGGAGGTAGGTTGTCACTCTAAACCAAGCTGACCTGGAATTCGCTCCATAGTCCCAGGCTGGCCTCAAGCTCATGGCAATCCTCATACCTCTGCCTCCCGAGTGCTGGGATTAAAGGCATGCGCCACCATACCTGGCTAGGCAGAGTTTAATGGACCGTTCTAGTGGAAATGTACAAGATGAGGATGCTGAGGGAGAGGGGGACCATGGAGGGCCAGCTCACGAGCATTCAGAGGGGAAGAAGTGCAGATCATGATGAGTGAGGTAAGGAATCTGGCTTCCATCTTGCAGTGTTCTGAAGTTCTGAATGAAGCTGAATTCAAAAGTAATGGGCTGATTTTCTTAGCAGAGGAAATTTCAGGACTGCATAACCCTCGGGCTGTGGCATGGTTATGACTCACTGCATTTATTGGGGTCCCAGACTGAATAAACAGGAGGAAGGCAAAGGTGAACTGAGACCAGATTTCTCTATCTATCTATCTATCTATCTATCTATCTATCTATCTATCTATCTATCTATCTAACTATCATCTCTCTATATATCTATCATCAATCAATCTATCTATCCATCCTCATTCAGTGGACACAATGTAACCAGGCACCTCCTGCTTCTGCTCCCACTCTGTGCCTTCCCCACCATGTTGGACTCCATCTCTACAACTGTAAGTGGAAATAAACCCTTCCTTCCTTAAGTTGCTTTCATCAGGTGTTCTGTCACAGCAACAAGAGAAGGAACCTATGAACTGCTGCGTAGCATTTTAAAAGCTTAAACAGGGCTGGAGAGATGGCTTAGTGTTTAAGGCACTTGTCTCCAGTGCCCAAGGCCCTAGGTTCAATTCCCCAGGACCCACATAAGCCAAACCCACAAGGTGGCGGCCCTGGCATTCTCTCTCTCCCTCTTTCCTCCCCTCCCTCCCTCCCTCTCTTTCTCTCTCTGCTTGAAAATGAATCAATAAAATACTTTTTTAAAAAGCTTAAACAAAATTAATGCATATAACTTGAACTATAAAACATTATTGTACAAAAGAAGGGTACAGCTGGGCGTGGTGGTGCACGCCTTTAATCCCAGCACTCCGGGAGGCAGAGGTAGGAGGATCGCCGTGAGTTCAAGGCCAGCCTGAGACTACACAGTGAATTCCAGGTCAGCCTGGGCTAGAGTGAGACCCTACCTCGAAAAACCAAAAAAAAAAAAAAAAAGAAGAAGAAGAAGGGTACATATTCTATGAATCAACCTATGTAAAGTTCAAGGGTGAGCAAGCATTCTGAGAGGGATAGAAATCAGAATGAGTACTGCTTCTGGGTGTGTGGGGGTGAACACTGGTTTAGAAGGGCAGAGGACAACTTCGAGGGAGTAATGAAAATGCTCTGTATCTTGTTTTAAGTAATGATTACAATGGTGCATCCATTTGTTAAAACCTATTAAACTATTACTAAAGAAAAGTAACAAAAAAGAAACGGGTGAATAGGAATTCAAAGTCAAGTATGGTGGTGCACACCTTTCATCCAAGCACTCAGGAAGCAGAGGTAGGAAGATTGCTGTGAGTTCAAGGTCAGCCTGAGACTACAGAATGAGTTACAGGTTAACCTGGTCTAAAGTGAGGCCCTACCTTAGGGGAAGAAAAAAAAAGAGAAATTCAATCATCAAAGTTTTGTTTTTGTGGCTGGGTTTTGCTAAATTGCTCAGGCCGGCTTCCAATCAATCCTTCTAGTTTAGGTTCCTGAGCAGGGGACCAGCAGGTACCTCTGCACCTGGCATTCCTCAAGGTTAGTTTTAATGCCTCACATATGAAGGGAATTCTCAAACACAATGTGCTTTGGGTCACAGAGATATTTAAACTGGTAACCCAGGGTAAACTTCAGGAAACATAGTGTCAAGCTTACAATTTCTTTTTTATTTTTAATATTTTATTTATTCATTTTTCAAGCAGAGAGATACAGAGAGAGAGAGAGAGAGCACACCAGGGCCACCACCTTGTGGGTCTGGCTTATGTGGGTCCTGGGGAATTGAACCGGGGGCCTTAGACACTGGAGGCAAGTGCCTTTACCACTGAGCCATCTCTCCAGCCCTTACAATTTCTTTTTTATTTTGCTTAGTTTTGAGATAAGGTCTCACTAAGTTGCTCTAGATGGCCTTCAATTCATTATGTAGTCCAGGCTAGCCTCCAACTGGTGGTGATCCCCCTGCCTCAGCCTCTAGAGTGCCCGCACGTCCAGAATCAAAAAACCAAAAATCAAAGAACATAAGCCGTTATAAACAAACACAGAACAGAATAAGTATTTTTTCCAGGAAAGGGTGGCTAGCCTTGGCCTTCAGAAACCGGGGGTCAGCAGACACTCTCTTCCTTCCATTCCCCTGGAAGTGTGTGTGAGGCCCCCGGTGCATTTGCTGGATGTGGGTGTCGTCACTACCTGAGCTCACTGCCTGTCAGAAGCTAAAATGAGTAGGGACTATTTTCTCACTGTCACAAAAATGATTCCCTCTGACATCAAGGTAAACTTGTCCCTTCTACCCACAGACTCGGGGAAGTGCTATTTCTACATCAAGAAGATGATGGGCGTGTTTATGATTTATCTTGTCAACATAAGCGAGGATGGCAAGGTGACCTTCATGATGCTGGCCTACGGTAGGTGTGGTGTGAGGGTGGCCCTGAGGTTTCTCACAGCTGCTGTGATCACCGTGGCCACGCTGTCGAGAGATCTGGGTCTATGGGTTACTTAGGGGGTTGCAGCGCGCATCAACTCCCCGTTCACCCACAGGAGCTGGGTGAGCAGTGGCTTGGAATAGCTGTGAGCCGAACGAGAGATGAGACTCTTTGGAGAACGCGGCAGTGGGCAGTTCTCATTTTATTGGTAGATAATAGTTGTTTATATAGGGAAAATTCAGAGGTAGAAGCATAGGAAGCAAGATCTGTGGGAGAATGGTGATGTCAGCAGAGGAAATGAAACCTTATTGTTTAGGTTTATTATTTGCAGTTGGAATAAGTTAGGCTTTGAACTGCTTATCTTATCTCAGGGGACAGCTGTGGCCTGCCTAGGGGCTTAGGAGTTTTCAGGATTGCTAAGATTTACAGGGGCCCTTGGACTTTGCCTCAACTTCCTTATCAGAAGGAGACTGTCCCAGAAGCCTGCCAGACTCAGCAAAACCCTACATCCTCCATGCCTCATTAGCAGAGTACCACAGAGAGACATGGAGGCAGCCTGTGAAAGGAACCAGTACCACCTCTGTGTTTCTGTGATGATAAAGTCCTCCGTCCTCCCAACCTTCCATAACCCTCCCTAACCAGAGAATCTCAGACTGGCCTGGAACTCACAGCCATCCCTCTTGCCTTAGCCTCCCCAGAGCGGGAGGAGAAATATGTGCTGGGAAGAAAAGAATTCTAGAGAACTGAAAATATATGTCCACTCTGGACAGCACCCACTCTGTTCATAAAAAAAAAATGAAAGTGATGGGTTGGAGAGATAAGCTCAGCAGTTAAGGCATTTTTGCCTGCAAAGCAGAAGGGCCTGAATTCAATTCCCCACATCAAGCCAGATGCACAAGTTAGCTTTCAAATTCTTTGGGTAGCATATGCATCTGAAGTTCATTTGCAACTGCACGAGGTCCTGAGAATGACCTAATGTGACCTATTCAGCATCTTGCAGTGGTCACCATGGTTACCTCAAACCACAGTTGGTCATATTTTGGATCTACTGATGTTATGGTAACATAAGCTTCTAAGGAGTTTCCAACTTGTCCCCACAGTATAACATCTGTCCAGGCATTTTTCTTTTTATATAAACTTTAAAAAAATTATTTCCAAGGAGAGAGAGAGAGAGAGAGAGAATAAGCACATCAGGGTCTCCAGCCACTACAAACTCCAGATGCATGGGCCACTTTTTTTGTTTGTTTGTTTTTCGAGGTAGGGTCTCACTCTAGCCCAGGCTGACCTGGAATTCACACTGTAGTCTCAGGGTGGCCTCAAATTCACGGTGATCCTCCTACCTCTGCCTCCCGAGTGCTGGGATTAAAGGCGTGTACCACCACACCCAGTTTAAACTTTTTAAAATATTTTATTTATTTATACATGCATTCATTTATTTATTTATGAAAGTAAGAGAGAATGGGCCCGTCAGGGCCTCCAGCCACTACAAACGAACTCCAGACACATGTACCACCTTGTGCATCTGGCTTTACGTGGGTCCTGGGGAATTGAACTCAGGTCCTTCTGCTTTACAGGCAAGTGCCTTAACCACTGAGTTATCTCTCCAGCCCTGGCTTGAACTTTTAATTGACATGAAACTGTACATAGTATGGGTACTAGGAATGCCGATGATCAGACCACAGTGACCGCTGAATCAGTCACTATAGACATTTATCGTTTCTTCATGTCAGCTTCCTATGCTGAAGCATCCAGTCATTACTGCCCAGCACAATTCTCCCACCGGGCTACAGACCACTGCCATTGTCCTGTCTGCTGTGCCCCAGGATACACTAGCCACTCTATCTCCATCCTCCCTGTCCCTGTCCTCCACACCCTTCCAGGCTCTGAAACCACCAGGTCTATAGATCAACTCTCTAAAGATTCCACACATGAGGAAGAAAAGATGGTATTTACCTCCTCTGCCATACTGCCCTTCAGGGTCATCCATGTCGTCACCCATTACAGAATATTTGCAAGCAGAGAGAGACAGGGGAGAGAGAGGGGGGGGGAGAGAGAGAGAATGGGAATTCCAAATGCATGTGCCACTTTGTGCATCTGGCTTTATGGGTACTGGGGAATTGAACCTGGGTCATTAGGCTTGTCAGGCACTGTAATTGCTGAGCCATCTCTCTAGCCCAGGATATCATTGTTCATGGCATAATAATATTGCATCATGCATGCAAATCATGTTTTCATTATCCATTCATCTACTGACAGCCTCTGGTTAATTCCAAATCTCGCTTACTATGAATAGCAGCATCGTAAATGCGAGGCTCGGATGTCTCTTTGATGCACTAATTTAATTCATTTGCACTGCTGGGTCTGAGGTCTTCCTATGCCCACGTCCCTGCATGGAATATGAGAGATTCTGTGTTCCCAAGACTAAAGTTCAGATTCTGGGGGGAAATGAGAAAACCGTGCTATCCTGCTAACCTCCTAGGAATGAACTTCTGTTCTTGGAGTTTCCAGTGACCCTGGACAAAGTCCAGTTTGCCCTTCCCAGCTGAGAACAGAGTCGGAGTCTGGGGTGTAGTCCCAAAGGCCGCCACGTGCATGGCGATCACGTATCTTTCCCTTTCCTGAGGACAAGCACCTCAGATCAAAGCAGGACAGGCTGTCATCACTGCAACTGGCCCGAGAGCTGCTTTTGGAATCAATTTGCATCTGTCGTGATTTGATTCAGGTGTCCCCCATGAACTCATGTGTTCCGAATGCTGGGTCCCCAGCTGGTGGCAATTTGGGACTTGGAGCCTCCTGGAGACAGTGTGTTGTTGGGGGTCGAGCTTATGGGGGTTCTAGCCAGCTCCCCCTTGCCAGAGTCCAGCACACTCCCTGCTGCTGCTGTCCACCTGATGTTGTCCAGGAGGTGATGTCCACCCTCTGCTCATGCCATCATGGAGCTTTCTCAAGTCTATAAGCCAAAATAAATCCTTTCCTCCCATTGGCTGCTTTTGGTCAGGTGATTGTGCCAGCAATGTGAAACAGCGGCATCCATGTCTAGTAAGTAACAATGTGACATTTTGTCTTTGAAATCTATAAGGTCCCGGGCACGAACTGAGTGATCAAGGCTACGAGAACTTCAGAAAACACGTAGAAGAAATGAAACTGCCAGTCAAAAATATCATTAAAGTCACAGAAACAGGTTAGCTGCCAAGTTCTTTCTCCTCTATTGTTTATGCAGCGAGAAAATATATTAAATTTTCAGTTGAGGCTACTTCAGATAATATATTTCATTAAAATTCAAACCGGGAAAATCATCACATCATCTCTCTTTGCAGACATCTGCCCTCGTTATGCCAAGTAGGCAGATGGAAACCGTGTCAGATTCACCTGAATTCTGCTGGTAGGTAGAGCATGGGCAGGGGAGGGCTTTGAACATGGCGAAGGTTCAGTCTCTGCTGAAAGAGCAGTGGGAGTCGAACCCAGTCCTGATGCCACACACCTGCAATGCCAGCATTCAGGAGACCGAGTCAGAAGGATTGGGTCAGGTTTGAGGCCAACCTGGGTTTAAAAAGGAAGAAGGAAGGACAGAGAGAGAGAGAGAGAGAAGGAAGCAAGGAGAAAAGGAGAAGGAGGGAGGGAAGGAAGGAGGGAGGGAGGGAGAGAGGGAAGGAAGGAGGGAGGGAGGGAGAGAGGGAAGGAAGGAGGGAGGGAGAGAAGGAAGGAGGGAGGGAAGGAGGGAAGGAAGGAAGGAAGGAGGGAGAGAGGGAGGGACAGAAACTGAAGAGATGTAGGCTTTGTCACGCATCTCTTCAAGAGCAGCCAAGCTTCAGTTTGAGTCAGAAGCCAAGCATGGTGGCATCAGCCCCTCAAGAGGCTGAAACTGGAGGACCACCTGGGCCCAGGATTTTGAGGCCAGCCTGACATACTTAATGAGACCCTGTCTCAAAAAATGTATATTATTTTGGAGCTGGAGAAATAGCTCAGTGGCTAAGGCACTTGTTTACAAAGCCTGATAGCCCAGATTTGATTCCTCAGCACCCACATAAAGCCAGATGCACAAAGTGGTACATGTATCTGGAATTTGTTTGCAGTAACAGGAGGCCCTGGCATGCCTATTCTCTCTCTCTCCCCCCTCTCCCTATCTTTCTCTCGCTCGCTCTCTCTCCCTCTCCTTCTCCTCCTCCTCTTTCTCTTTCAAATAAAGAAATAAATATTTGAAGATCTATATAGGGCTGGAGAGATGGCTCAGCAGTTAAGGTGCTTGCCTACAAAGTCTGCATTTGAATCCCCAGTACCCGCATAAATCCAGATGCACAAAATGTCACATGCAGATGTAGAAGTGAGATGTCGCTGTGAGTTTGAGGACAGCCTGGGACTACAGAGTGAGTGCCAGGTCAGCCTGAGCTAGAGCAAGACCCTACCTTGAATAAAAAGAAAAAACATCACCCATAAAGAAAGGCAAGTGTGCTGCCTTCACACCCACAAGAAGTACAAGTATTATATGTCAATTAAAATTAAAACTAAAACCAGGCATGGTGGCGCACGCCTTTAATCCCAGCACTCGGGAGGCAGAGGTAGGAGGATCGCCATGAGTTCAAGGCCACCCTGAGACTATAGAGTGAATTCCAGGTCAGCCTGGGCTAGAGCGAGACCCTACCTCGAAAAACCAAAAAAAAAAAAAATTAAAACTAAACCAGGCATGGTGGCACATGTCTTTAATCCCAGTACTCAGGCGGCAGAGGCATAAGGCTCTCTATGAGTTTGAGGTCGGCCTGGACTAGTGTGAGACCCTACCTCAAATAATAATAATAATAACAAAGTATTGTATGGGGATAAGAATGGAAAGACCATTCATGGTAACTGGTAACTTTCTGGATGTCTGGAAGACAGCTGGATAAGTCATTCCTAGAACTTACCAGGGCACAACCTGGCGCACCTCCAGTGAGCCAGTCATGTCTGCCTCTTCCCAGCTCCTGACGTTGACCCTGACACGGGACCTCATGCAGCAGTGTCCCAGTGAGCGCAGAATCACCCTAAGAACAAGCCAGCAGCCCTCGCTGACACCCCCTTTGCCTTGCAGGTACACCTTCTCGCTCTTCATCTTCCCGGCCTTCATCTTCCCATTCAGCAAAGTGACCCTGTGTCTGCAAAGCTCAGTTCTGTGTCCCCGACAGGTTCTCTTCTCGCCCATGAAGCTGGGCGACCTCCCCCCTCACCCCACCTGTTCCTGATTTACTTCCCAACTCAAGCTTCTTTGTGTCTTCCCAGGTTGGGGACAGGGCTGAGTGGAGCACATGGTCTGCGTTTGCAAAGCCCTGGGTGCAGTTCCCAGTACCAAATAAATAAGCAAATATAGTTCTGCTTGTTTTGGTTTTGTTGGGTTTTTTTCAAGGTAGGGTCTCACTCTAGCCCAGGCTGACCTGGAATTCACTATGTAGTCTCAGGCTGGCCTCAAACTCATGGTGATTCTCCTACCTCTGCCTCCCAAGAGCTGGGGTTAAAGGTATGTGCCACCACACTTGGCCTAAAGGAAGTTTTTTAATGCGTCCTTGGTGGCCAGTCAGATATGATAAAGGATTCTTGTGAGTCTGATAAGGACCTAGAGTTGGGAAGTCTCCCTAGCCCTCTTGGCCAGTTCAGTGGGTGAGGAATGTAGTCAGAAGTGAACACAGAGCCAAGGTTAGCATGGTGTACCTGCAATGATGGGGGAGGAGGAAAAGAATGAGATTAAAGATTACATTGAAGCCTAATCAGTTGTATGATGGAGTAGTCCCAAAGGCTAAAGTCACAAAAGGTGATAAGCACACCTTAGTACCTTGGCTTGACATGAACTTGAACCTGATGGAGCTTCTATATCTGACCATAGTTCAAGGCTGGAGAGATGGCTCAGCAGTGAAAAGTGCTTACTTATAAAGCCTGAGGGCCTGGGTTCAATTCCCCAGTACCTAGGTAAAGCCAGATGCACCAAGTGGCACATGCATCTAGAATTCATTTGCAGTGGCAGGAGGCTCTGGCATGCCCATACTCTTTCTCTGTCTCTCTCAACTAAATAAATAAATATTTAATAAAAAAAAAGAAAACTCAATGGCCGGACATGGTGGCACATACCTTTAATCCAGAGGCAGAGGTAGGAGGATCACTGTGAGCTGAAGGCCAATCTAGAGTCACAGAGTGAACAGGAAGATGAGGAAACCAGGAAAATGAACAAGAGGAGGGAGAGAGGATCCTGTTTCCCATACAAAACAAGAAACCAGTGGAAGCAAGCTAACTAGAGGCTAAATGCCACTATTCCAGGTAGAAAAGAGAGCTTTTCAAGTCTTCGTCCTTGAAACAGAACACAGACAGGTGTGCAGGTGAGGGCTAGGGCGTGTGTATCTTGTTTCTGTATCCCTTGCTTCTCCAAGTCTCTCTTCTTCATTCTTCTAAGCATTTCCTTGAGCACTGGGCACGGGAGCATGTCAGCATGTGTCGTAGTCAGCCACAAGCCTCTGGGATGAATCTTCAAACCAGGCACAATTTGGGGGAGGAAAGGATTTATTGAAACTACAGACTGAGGAGAAGTTCTGTAACAGTGAAAGAGGCTGGCCCTCTTTCACAGGTCAGAGCAGAGAGAGAAACCCATCACCTACACCACACACACAGAACAGCAAACAGGCAGGAGGGGCAAAGAGAATTTCTTCCCCTTTACATAGCTTTAGGGTGGGGTCTTACAACCCTTCCCCAGACTTAATGGCTTCCTGAGTCTCTGGAATTTCCTTCCTGCATGGCCCACACAGGAAAGGATGTTTACTTCCAGCTTCTTTGAGCTTCTTTCCATCCTGCCCCTTGCTGAGAGGCTGCCTTCCTGTAAACATCCTCAGAGACCCACCCAAGAGAATTAAAGAGATCCAAGTTGACAACAAAACCTAGCCATCACAGCATGTATACACCTACTCACATTGTGCCCACGCATGTGGGTGCATATGAATGAAACCTCAGCTGCACAGCGTTGGAAGGGGTGATGGGAGTGTGATGTTTGCAAAGCAGTGCAAAAGTACAAACCATCACGAAACCGTCCATTCCTTTCAAAATGGCTCATTTTACATCATGTGAATTTCAGTTTGATTTTTTTATTTTTTTAATATTTTGATTTATTTATTTGCAAGCAGAGAGAGAGAGAGGAGAGACAGAGAGGGAGAAAATGGGCACACCAGGGCCTCCAACTGCTGCAAATGAATTCCAGATACATGCAGCACTTTATGCTTTATGTGGGTACTGGGGAATCAAACCTAGGTTGTTAGGCTTTGCAAGCAAGCACCTTTAACCACTGAGCTATCTCCCTGGCCCTAATTTTTAAATTCTTCTTTAATATATTTGTGGACAGTATTATTTGATGTATAGGGGTTCTAGGTTGTTAGGCTTTGCAAGCAAGCACCTTTAACCACTGAGCTATCTCCCTGGCCCTAATTTTTAAATTCTTCTTTAATATATTTGTGGACAGTATTATTTGATGTATAGGGGTTTGTGCATTTTCTCTGTTTTGTTTTTGTTGCAATAGGGTTAAGAATTTCCCTAGTACCCACATAAATCCAGCTACACAAAGTGGTGCATGCATCTCAAGTTAATTTGGCCGGATACGTCCATTCTCTCTGTCTCTCCTCTTTATCTCTCTCGCTGCTTGCAAATCAATAAAATTTTTAAAGGAAATGTAAAACCTCCATCACAATGGATTTCTATCCAACCATGAAGAAAAATGAGGCAATGACATTTGCAGGAACGTGGAAGGAACTGGAACTAGATTGAGGTAACACTGCAGGTGCAGAAAGACACACTGTGTTCCCTCTCTCATCCAGATCCTAGCTCGCAGTCGTATATGTGTGCACACACAGAAGGAAGAGTGTATCGATGCCAGTGAACTAGAAGGGGGCCCGTGAGAGGGCAAAATGAATCTTCAAGGGAGAAAGCAGGGAAGGAATACAGGGAGGGGGTAAGCAGGTATGAGGGCAGAGAGAGGGGAGGAAAGGTGGGAGGGTCAACCAAAACTAAATATGTGTAATTTTTAAAAAATATTTTTTATTTATTTGTAAGCAGAGAGAGAATGGGCGCACTAGGGCCTCCAGCCACTGCAAATGATCTCCAGACACATGCGCCACCTTGTGCATCTGGCTTTATGTGGGTCCTGGAGAATTGAACTGGGGTCCTTAGGCACTGGAGGCAAACACCTTAACCACTGAGAAATCTCTCCAGCCCAAGTATATGTAATTTTAAAAAATGTAAAAGTTGAACTGGAGAGATGGCTCAGCAGTTAAGGCACTTGCCTCCAGTACCTAAGGCCCCAGGTTCAATTCCCCATGACCCACATAAGCCAGATGCACAAAGTGGCACATGTATCTGGAGTTCATTTGCAGTGGCTGGAGGTCCTGCCATGCCCATTCTCATTCATATTCATTTTCTCTCTCCTTGCAAATAAAAATATTTTTAAAATAATAATTCATCCAATGTGTCTGCACTGCCCACATGCAGACTTCTTGTTCCATGAATGATGCCAGGACAGCCACAAACAGCCTCTGCACCTGTCTGATGACCTAAAGTCCCTGGGGGCTCATACAGGCTCCACGTGTCAGTTTACATCAGGGACTCAGAGTCTGTGATTCTGGTACCTTCTGGTACTTAGTCTCAGGTATTTGGAGTATTAACTTGTTCTGGTACTGACCTAATTTTAGTCTCTAAAAAACTCTCTGAGGCTGGAGAAATGGCAAAGTCTAAGGACCCAAGTTCGATTCCCACGTAAAGCCAGATGCACAAAGTGACGCATGCATCTGAAGTTTGTTTGCAGTGTCTGGAGGCCCTGGCGCACCCATCCTCTTTGTCTTTCTTTTCTCTAGGCTTGCAAATATATATGTTTTTCCAAGTAGGGTCTCACTCTAGCCCATGCTGACCTGAGATTCTGTTGTTTTAATAAAAAAAGAAAAAGGAGCTGGTCTGGGGCCAGCTGGAGTTTTCCCAGGACCGCTTCTGTTCCCAGGCTGGGAAGAGGCTCCGATTCTGGGAGGCGGGGCCGGCGTGCTCAGAGGGGCGGCAGGTGTGCTGCTGGCCGGCTAATACCAGGGCTCGAGCTCACTCCATATAGGTGGCACAGAGGTGACTGCGGTGGTGGTGGCTGCAGGGCGGGTTCAATGGCTGTGGTGGTGGCGGCGGGGGACCTGAAAACGGGTCACCCATGGAGGCATGTCCGTGGGCCTGAGAGCCCGCGGAAGTTTCACAGCTCTGTGTGTTCAGCTCTGGAAGCATGGCTTCCTAGGGGAATCATGGTTCCCCATGTGTTACAGCGAGAAAAAGCATCCAGGGCAAGAAGTCCCAATCACCAATCCAATCTTTATTGTAACAGTATTGTGGGTTTAAATAGAAATTGAGGAGGAGAGGGAAAGGAATGGGCAATGGAGATTGGCAGAAATCAGCAACCTGTGAATTCCTGCTTTGCATGTGGACGTGACTTTGGGCGCGTATCAGATGGTGGGGGTACCTTCTAGGGACAGCTGGGGTGCAAACCTGGGTCTATGTGGCATGCTTTTTAGGGGGTTGGGAGTCTCAGAGTTGAGGGTGGAGATAGGGAAATGCCTACCAGGGTTAGCCACCGGGGTTTCTGACCTCATTCAACACCCTCTTAACCCTTTGTCCTCCGTGCCATCCTTAAGCAATACCAACAGGATTCACTATGTTGACCCAGGCTGGCCTTAAAATCACTGCAGTTCTCCTATCTCTGCCTCCAGTGCTGGAATCAAAAGCCCGGCTCCAAATATTAAAAAAAAAAAAGCCTCTCTGAAGCCAGGCAGTTTTCAGCAGGTGGAGAGAATGTAGCTCAGAGCTTCAGGTCTCCTGGGGTAGGTGACGGTTCCGTGTGCATTTGGCAGGGCTCCACTATAGGCAGGCTGTCACCCACCATGTCCTAATCCCCTCAATCCCAAACTGACCCTGCTGTAGCACTGCGCTGGTGTTAGGGCTGTCTGCAGATAACACTTCCTGTTCCCTCCAGACCCATGGATGTGTGGATCAGGGATCATGGATGGATGGGTGGGTGGGTTGGTGGGTGGACAGATGATGGGTGGATGGATGGGGGAGTGGGTGGATGGGTGGGGGGATGGATGAGTGAGCGGGTGGATGGGTGAGTGTTTGGGTAAGTGAATGGGTGGATGGAGGGGTGGATGGATGGGCTGGTGGATGGATGGATGGGTGAGTGGGTGAATGGATCAGTGAGTGGGTGGATACAGGGAGGGACTTACACATTCTCCCCTGAGGTGGAGGAAGCAGCTGGGTTGAACTCTGACCTTTATTTCCCATGATCACAGTTCACTTAGTCAACAGGGGGTGTTGGGAAGAAAGAACAGAGAGCTGTGGAGAGAGACACTAGACACCAGGAGAGCCCAGGAAAGAGCGAGAAGGGTCTAGAGATGGGAAACAGCAAAGAGAAAGGAGACAATGCCGGTCAGGTCTGAAAGATGGGGGGGTGGGCAACTGTGATTGGCAGATGGAAGGGGGCGAGACAGACACAGAGACGTGGGCTAGGAGAATAGAAACCTTAGGGGAGCTGGGTAGACAGAACCAACCACCCTACTCAGCCCAGGGATTCGGGCTCAGCGGTGGAGGCAGGGAGGGTGCTGGACACCTGATCGCTGCTGGACGTGGGATCTCCACTCTGTGTGCTCTCCTGGCCCGGGCTGGACTCCACGTAGCCAGTGGACCCCAGATAGCTGGAGCTCTCCTGCTTCACGGCCACTTGTGCCCCCAGAGAGGTCCCGCTGGACCCTGGCACCCCACTGACACTGGTGGTGGAAGCCAAAGTCACCAGGCCTGTGTTAGAACTAGGTTCATCGAAGGTGACGTGGGTGGTGGAGCCGATGTTGCGACCTTTGCTGGTTTTGTGGCTCAAGATGGATCCAGGGACGACACTGGTCTTCTTGGGGAGAAGCCTCATGGCAGGCTCAGTGATGGAGATCGGGATGTTGGAGGCCAAGCTCAGGTGGCTGTCCACCTTTTTCGTGGCCTCGGCCATCTCTTTGAGCTCCACCTGAAAGGCGGCATTGTGAGGCAGGCTCGGTGGCAGCCCTGGCCGCACCCTAGGGAGCCCATCCTCACCGACTTCATCACTTGACTCAGCAGCTCTTCCTTGCTCATGGGATAGTCGTCTTTAGCCACATAACCTGGGGGGTCCTCTCTATGTTGGTGGGGGTAGAAAGTCCAGACTCACTACTCTGCCTCATCACAGGCATCCTCAGGAGGACCAAGCACCCCACCTTCCACTCCAAGTACCCACTTCACTTTATGCCCCCCAAGGCCATACCCACCACCGCCTGGTCCCCCAAATCCTTGCCCCTGGGGAATCCACCAGCTTCCCCTCCCTGCCCTGTCTCACAGGTTAGTTGGAGGCTGGAGTGGTGTCATCTTCTTCGGAGACTCCATATACGTCTGTCCCAGCACCAGGAGGGCCATGTCAGCCGAGGTGCGGTTCTGAGAGTGTGGGGGTCCAGGGTCAGTGCAGGCCCAGTCAGGCCTGGCCCCCAGCCCAAGTCCACGCCCACCCACCCACTCACCTGGGTCTCCAGGAAGGCTTGCATGGTCAGGAGCTGCACCAGCCGCTTCTCGATGGTGCTCAGAAAGAGACTCACATCCTTGTCGCGCATACAGGTCTTGACGCCCAGGAGATCCTTAATGATGCTGCTGTCACAGTTAGCCTTGTCGAAGAGAAGCTGGATGTCTGAGGTCATGGAGGGGTGCTCTGTCAGGGTGCCAGCCCTCTGTCCACTCGGGATATCCATGCTCCCCCCACCCTCACGAGACAGCGATCAAACCCCAGAGACTGAAAGGGACCAGTTCAACCAGCCAGCCAGTCTCCAGTGCTTGCAGAGCCTCCAGGCTCAGGAGGGAGGGACATCTAAGGAGGCATTATCACCTGGGTGAGACAGCTCAGCTAAAAACAAACCCGCTTTCTGCCGATTCTGCAATTCCACCCAGAACATGTGCTGCCCAAAGAAGCGGGAGCAGCTGTGGTGGCCAGGGGCGGGTTCATTTCTCTCCTAACATCTGATCCCAGATGCACGAGACTGGACTGGTCAAGACCTTTGGTGACCAACGAGGCCCTGTTGAGACCCCCGCCCAACTCACAATGGTCACTTGTACTTAGTTAAGTGGCTATAATTGATGAAGAAGGAACCTGAAACCAACCTCCTTGCACAGGCGCACAAACCCTACCCCTAACCTGGGCCCATCACTCTCCTGCCTTGCTTTTTACAGAAGTTTCTCTGAATTTTTAAAACATATATCTCATTTCTAGGTTTTGTGTGAACAGTCAGACAGTTCCAGGTGAACTGTACGCTCCAAAGGCATGTATGTGTTCAGGTCCAGACCTCTCCAGTGTCACAGAATGTGACCTTATTTGAAAATAGAATTGTTAAGATAAAGTCACCTTGATGGAGCATGGTGGCCCCTAACTCAACAGGATGAGTGACTTTATAAAACAAAGGCAAGGGTGGGGGGTGAGAAAAGACTGTTGAGAGATAGGGAAACCAAGTCAACTCCGAGCCAAGGACAGACACAGGGACAGACCCTTCCCAGCTCTCAGAAGGACCAGCCCTGCTAACAAGGGTCTCGCTGTAGCCCAGGCTGACCTGGAATTCACTATGGAGTCTCAGGGTGGCCTTGAACTCATGGTGATCCTCCTACTCTGCCTCTTGAGTGCTGGGATTAAAGACGTGCGCCACCACGCCCTACACTGTTTTCCGACTTCTGACAAGTTTTCCAGACAGGCTGACAGGTGAGATGTGCCTATGTTTTCAGCCATGCAGGCTTGGGTGCTGCCATGAGACCTCACAAGCTGACGCTCATTGTAAGAAATAGAATTTGCCAAACCAAGAACGAAACAGCAGTGCACAGCCCACGGCACTGCATTATTACATGATCATATTTCCTGGGGAATTGAACCCGGGTCCTTAGGCACTGGAGGCAAGTGCCTCAACCACTGAGCCATCTCTCCAGCC